>JAQIXX010003345.1:0-20089 GCA_034700605.1 Willowsia nigromaculata | reverse complement strand
ACAATCTTGCCACATCGACATCCAGTTGCAATTCCTACTTTGTACTATTCGTCCCAACGTTGCGTTTTCTAGTTGCTAGCGAAATAAAATTATTTCTCCGGGGATCCAAAAACGTACATTCCACATCAGGTCTTAGTTTTTATTTGTCTTTCTATTCCAACATGAAACGTTTTCTAATCTATAGGAAACGATTCTTTAATCGCTTTTGTTGTCCCAAATTTCTTAAATTTTATAGTGTCTCGTGTAAAAAAATTTTCCTTAAGTTTTGCAAACAAATTCAGTGTTTAAGTTCTAAATCGAAATGATGAATTTGGGATTAATTCCCAATCCTCAAAGTCATATTACATTATTGAGATTTCGTTTTTATGAGATGCGGGACAAAATGTTGGGTGTTAACGGTGTCCACAATAAATTTTCAATAAATTTGGTTTCTGTGCACACATAGATACATAGATTGCAAGTGGGTAAAACTGAAATATGTGTTAATTAGGAAAACAAAATATAATATTTTAGAGATATGGATGAAACTAGCTGAACATTGCCTACTAACTGTAAGTCAAAGTCATTATCAATTTTCCGGTTGTAATTAGGTTAACTGCATCGTATGACACGGCAGTATTTCAATAATATTAATTAATTTTCAATATACTCTCCATTGAAACGATAATAGTTAGACAGTTAGACCTGAGGTCGTTCAAACGTCTCATCATTTCTCGTTTTTCCTTCCTCTTCAAGTAGCACTGATAGAAATGCATCAAGGTATTAGTATACCAATCTTTTGAAGTTGGCTAAATTTTTCTCCAGTGCGGGGCACATTTAGTTACATTTTTCAGTAAGATCATAAAATTTTACATATAAACATGTATTTATGGTCTTCAGGATTCGGATTTGAGCGGGTTTATGAAACTCCGACATGGTCAAACTACGAAACTCTCCGATCACCTTGAAAGTTATGCATATATTTACGCTACATTAGTTTACCCTACACACAAAATTTTGAGTCCATACAACAAAGCATGTAGAAGTTATGCACAGTTTTATGCGCAAACATCAGAGCGCCAATTTATTCCTAAACTAAACAAGATATCGAAATGAATCTTTTTGCAACTTGTAGAGAGTATAAAACTGGATTTGTGATTTTGGTTAATTTTAAAAAAAATTGAAAAATATCGCTGAAAACTTTAAAAAACTAATTTTGCTGGAAATATTCTTGACTTACTAGGACGCCGTACAAGAATGCGTATCCATAAAAAATTCGGTATTTTTAAAGTTTTCAGCGTAACTTGTTGAAATTTTTAAAAATCAAAGAAAATCACAAACTCAGTTTTTTACTCTCTACAAGATGCAAAAAGATTCATTTCGATATCTTATTTAGTTTAGGAATAAATTGGCACTCTTTTGTTTGCGCATAAAATTGTGCATAACTTCTACATGCTTTGTTGTATGGACTCAAAATTTCGTGTGTAGGGTAAACTAATGTAGCGTAAATATATGCATAACTTTTAAGGTGATCGGAGACATTCGTAGTTTGACCATGTCGAAATTTCATAAACCCGCTCATCTTAGAATCAGGAGTTAAATAAACTCTCCCGTTGTGGTACTTATTTAGTAAAAGGCAAAAATGAAATTATTATTTATCAGTGGAAATTTATTAATAAATGGATTATTTAAAAATTACTAGTAATTCAAAATCATTAAAACATAAGAAAGTGTAATATTCTAACAAAATATATGTTTTATAAGTGTTGTTAAGCACATGGCAACGTGGTAGTTTTTTGAAACTCCAGCAAGAAAGCTGCCCTTTCATAGCAATAATGCAACAATTTTGGTCACTGGAACTTTTAGGTTTCGTGTCCGTATCGTGATTGGGAATTTCAGTTGTGTCCGTGTGACCATAAAACTTGCAGCAGCACGCAAATCTAAACTTCTTTTGTATGACCTCGCATATGTGTTTCCAAGAAATCTTCTGGCATCAGTTGAGAGCAAAACAGGCACTCAAGTTCTCCTAAATGAGCAAGAAATAATATTTTGACAATACAACACATCAAACGCTCAACATAAAATAGTGTGTACCAAATTATGTGTAGCATACCAAAATGTTTCCGTCTGTGGCTTAGCAGGCGTCTCCTCGATGAAAACCGCTCGTTGCAAATCAAACATTTCTCCGGATTTTCACCCAAGTGCCCACGGATGTGACTGTCTCGGTTTGATGGTTTAGTAAACGTCTTCTCACACAAGTTGCATGGGAAGATGCCTCCGCCGGTATGGGTTCTCTGATGCACACGTAAGTTTGTATTGTTGTGACACCGTATGCCGCACTGTTCACATTTATATCGATCTGAATGTATTGGTTTGTGCGACCTTAGGCAATTAGCAGTTTTAAATTGTTTCTTGCAGATGTCACATTGATAACGTTTTTCTTTGGAGTGTGTTTCTTCGTGACGTCTCAAGTTGCTTATTTGTGTGAATGATAAACTGCATTCTTTGCACGAGTAGGGATTCTCACCAGTATGCACCCTTATGTGCATTGTCAAGGTATCTCTCCGAGAAAATGTTTTCTCGCAAACGTCACACTTAAAACTCTTTTCTCCGGAATGAATTAATAGATGAGTTTTAAGGTGCCCGGATTGGCCGAAAGCTTTTTGGCATACGTTGCAAACATGTGGTTTGCCTCCAGTGTGGGTTCGGTTGTGGACATTTAATTGGTTTTTGGTTTTGAATGTTTTTTGACACAGTTCACACTTGTAAGGCCTCTCTCCCGTATGCACTCGCATATGCGTGTTTAATTGTTGTTTGGTTGAGAACATTTTATCACAAATATTGCACTTTTGTTGTATGTCTGGCATAATGACTTGATTTAATTGTATTCGAATTTGTTTGGAAATTTATAGTTTCGTTTCTAGAAGTTATACCAAAGCATTCACTTCAAGAATAAATTGTTCACGTAACTTGAATTTTTAGCACAAGGGATATTACTATCAATTTATAAAAAAGATTACAGGCGAAAAAAAATTTCATACAAATAAAAATCAGATCTGCGACACAAAATGTTTTGAATTGTGAGCACAAATTATGAATTGTTGAACACGGACTTGGAATCAATTAGGTTCAAATTGGGGACATACTCTTTGCTACAAATTTTTAACTTGAATTCCCAAAACCACCTTTTCCGATTTACAAGTGATAGTCTCTAAAAATGAACTTAAAGTTCAGAATGCATAAACAACTGTGAAGCACATACTCCAGTTAGGTCGGTATTATAGCTTATTGTGAAGTTTGTGGGGTGCCTGATGTATCACAAGCTAGGAATTTAAACAGAAACGAAAGTTTCTAAACTTATGAGGAAGGTCTTACATGGGTAAATGCCCGTAATCTCTACCATTAAAAAGCTTCATTATGCATTAATATTCTTAAACTATAACCTAAGATTTTTGCTCCAACGCACAAAATGCTGTTTCATTAGATGTACATGAATAGCTAGTTTGCGGAGTTTGTAGGTAACTATTTACGGTTTTTTCTCTGAACTTTTTTATCGTACATACAGATAGACTTATCAGAGCGTGAGAATGAATTACGTTTTATAATTTGTGCATTGTTAATTTTCAAGTGTACTAGGTACCGTAGGAATACGTAACTTTCCATGTCTTCCTCAAATGCCAGCTTTTAAGCAGTAACGTTTATATTTTTATATTATAGATATATTCCATTCATGATTGCTGTGTAGTGTAAAGTATAGGAGATCTGAATATACCTTGATTGAATGAGGACAACTGATTTGTAGCGTTGATATAGAAACCATAAACTATTTTAAAACATGCAAAAACCTACTTTGCCCTTCACAAACAACAATCAATGCGGATTTGTTACGTTATATAACAAAATTCTGATAATTGGGTTTACGTACTTTCGTGTTTGGGAATGCTATGAGGAAAATTGAAGTCTATTGTCAGAATTGAAGGTGGAGGGATTATTTATTCGGCGTTTATGGAAACGACACGAAAGGAGAATTGCGCAGTTTCTTCTATAGCAGCTTCATCTCCCGCCTGGAAATTGTATTTAACTCTTCAAAGTCCATTCCTCCAATCAAACTTTAATTTACCTGGTAAATGCAGACGTCAGAAACAAGTCTACAGTACTTTGTAAACGGAAGGACGTTCTCCCATCTTCCTTTGCTTGCTTTTAGACTAACTTTGACTTTAAACGCTTGACGACGACATAATTTTCAATTTCAATACACACAAAACTTGCAATTCATATATGAAAATAAATAACCTTGACGTTGATCAAGAAACTGGAACTGTCAACTGTTATAAACGAAGATGACGATGTCAGATGATTTGCCAGAGAACAAAAGAGGATTCATATGAATGTTGCCCTTCGTCTATACTTGTAGCACAAAACGAATTTTGCCTTCAAATTCTTTTGGCTAAAAACGTGGTGGCACATAGAGACCAGGATCTTGTTCAATTGTGAAGTATCTCAAGGTTAATTTTCAGCGACAAATAATACAAACAAGTTTGAGACTTCACCACCTAATGTGACAAGATTTGATGGTTGTCTCTGATGGCAAGAAAAGGTATCTTGAGTGGTGTGAAGTTTTTTCGTGATACAGAATATGACCAGAGCTCCGACTGCACCACAGAATGTGACAAACGACAAATCATTTATGATTTACTGACTTCGTAATGACATGTAAGACTGACATGACATTTTCACGGAAGATATTTCATTGGGGAATCACTCGGAGATGGAGGATTCAGAAGGGTTCATGGAAAAGAATGGTTCACGGTGACCGCAAACCTGACCAAATCTTCACTGGAACTGGAGAAAATTCTGGAATCGCGTATTTGATTGAATTTAGGCTTTGGTGTTACCACAATATACATGGGCCTGAACATCATGAAGCACTTACCTCGGCAATAGAATTCTGGTATGAGAGATTTTTGTTGGAAGATGAGAGTCATCTTTGACTATTGATTAAAAACGAGACATTAAAATTGCGTCAATGGAAATATCTATTTACTAATTTTTACATTAATACGATTTACATGCAATAATTGATGACATGCGTAAATATATATGTGAAAAATAGACTCTAAGTTGCTTATGAAACTTTTTGAAAATTTTATGATCCGTTTGGTGTCTTGCCTAATTTCTCTATTTCCGTGCTAATTTCCGATTTTTTTGTGATTAACATTGTACATACAAAATATTTGCGAAATACTTGCGGAAAAATTATGTAAGTTGTTTGAAGAACAAAGCATAAGCTTATCGACGACATTTAAAAAAAATTGTGCTAAACAAAGTTAAATATCGTTATTAATTTATAAATAGAACAGGGGGTATATATTTAATTTTTAACTAAAATGCAATATCATATCAATGGAAATAATTTTTTATTCTAGATATATTATTTACACATTACCAGCACATCAAAACATGTGAAACACTAGAAAATGTATTTTCTTAACTTAAATGATATATTTGTAAATTTTATTTGGAACAGAGCAATGTTAAATTTTGGACCACCGCTAGAAAATCTGCAGTTCCATCGCCACAAAACATTTGGTACCTAACCGAATATGTTTGGTATGTGCACAGTCGTGGTTGAGGATTTCAGTTGTGTCCGGGACACAAGCTCCAGCAGCCCTCAAGATTATACCTCTCTTGTATGACTCCGAATATGTGTCACCAAAATATCTCCCGGAATCAGTTTACAACAAAACAGGCACTCAGATTGTCCTAAATTTTCAAAGAATAAAAATTTCCTTGACGATTTACAAAAAACGTAAAATGCGCAACATGAACTAGTTTGACTGTTTTCTAACTTCATTAAGTGTAGCATACCATAATGTTTCCGCATGTGGTATTGTAGGCCTGTTCTTTGAGAAAACCGCTCATTGCAAATGAAACATTTCTCCGGTTTTTCACCCAAGTGCCCGCGGATGTGGTTTTCTCGGTTGTCTTTTGTGTTGAATGTCTTCTCACACAAATTGCATTGGAAAGGTCTTTCGCCTGTGTGGGTTCTCTGATGCGCACGTAACTTTGCGTTGCTCTGACAGCGTTGACCACAAACTTCACATTTGTGTCGACCGGAATGTGTTTGTCTATGCTTCTTTAGGCCATCTCTTGTTTGATATAATTTCCTGCAGGTGTCGCATTGATAGCGTTTTTCTTTGAAATGTGTTTGTTGGTGTCTTTTCAAGTGCCATGCTTGTGCGAAGGATAAACGGCATTCCTCACACGAGTAAGGCTTCTCACCAGTATGCACCCTTAAGTGCCTAGTCAATGTTCCCTTTTCGGAAAACCTTTTCTCGCAGACGTCACACTTAAAACTCCTTTCCCCTGTATGACTTATTTGATGCCTTTGAAGGTTTCCATGTTCGCTGAATGTTTTCTGACATATGCTGCAAACGTACGGTTTGTCTCCAGTGTGAACACGTTTGTGACGAATTAATTTACCCTGTTCTTTGAAACTCCTTTGACAGACTTCACACTTGAATGGTCTCTCACCCGTATGCACTCGAATGTGTTGATTTAAATTGCTTTTACGTGAAAACATTTTGTCGCAAATATTACACTTGTGAAGTTTGACTGGCATTGCAACTTGGTAACTGTGAATTCAATTTTTATAGAAATTTTTTAATTTGTTATAGATCGGAAATTCACAAGAAGAACCAAATGCTCATACAGCCACAACTTTAAACACGAAATGTATATATTGTTGTTAGAAAAAAAACTGTTTTCAGAGAAAAGAAAAACACATCTTGAGTAGTATCAAGCGTAAGTATTATTTTAAGTTTTGAACAGAAATGCAAACCTCATATGGCACGGATTCACTTGAAAACAATTAAACGCAAACTAGGGTATTTTATTTGCCAACTATTTTGAACTTGAATGGCCAAACCACTTTTTATCTTTTTAAAATGGATACTCTCTAAAAAAATTAATTGAACCATAAAAGCCATAAGCAATAATGAAACTAATTTTACATATATGTCGACATGAAGCTTATTGTTAAGTTTGTTGTTGTTTTTGGCACATCACCAGCTAAGAATCTAGCTAAATAAATACCTAAAGCTCCCAAATTTACCAGGCAGATGTTACGTGGGTATCTGCACGTAGACTTTTCCACTCAAGGCTTAGTAATACAAAAATAGGTTTAAGCTCCAATGTTAAGTTATTCATCCCAACATTGTAGGTACTGGGTTTCAATAAATGTACATGTGTACCTTGTCTACGGAGTTTGTAAGCAGCTATTTATGGCACACGAAAATGAATTACTTTGCATAGTATAAGTATGTAATGTAAATTTTCAGGCTTGCCAGGTACAATAAGAATGTAAACGTTTCCCTACTTTTCTCGAAATTGAGCTTAAAATAGTAACGACCATGCGTTTTGGACTTATCCCTGTAATGATTGTTGTAGAATGTAAAGTATGGGGAGTTTGCATGTTTTAAAATAGAATAAGCCATACCTTTTTTGTGATAAATTTGATATAATGTAAAAATGAGCTCACATGCGTTGAGACCAACAAATTTTAACAGTTGATGGAAGAATGTATGGCTAAAAGGCAAAAGCTTTCAAATCGTATATGATTTTCAAGGGACCTTTCTTGACCCAGATCCAAATAAATAGCGACATGCGGTACCACTCGACAAGTTTGAAATACGAAAATATATCAATCTTCTATTCGCTTAAGGTACTATATTTTTCAAGATGTGGGCCGTTTCAAACATATTTTATGCAGCTGTAATTTTTCTTCTTTACAATATATTTTACTTATGAAAGATTAAAATGAAATGTAGAATGACTTTCTTTTTTGTATGCTCCATATTTTCAGAGAGTGCTTGTTATTGTAGAATCTATGTAAATTTTCGTGATCTCAAGTTTGAAATTGTCATAGGAAACTTTTATAGATGTGTCCACGATGGTGGTAAAATATTGATTGTCAACTTTGAGATCTTTAGGCAGTTTTATGCTGAACTCAAGCTTCATAATAAAAATGCAATATTTCAATACCAGTAGTTTTTATTTTGACTGTTACAGCCTTATACAACCTAAGACTTAAGCACAAGATAAGTTTTTAAATCTCAAAGGCAGCTTCTGATTGGACTACAGCTGTTTCTGCGAGCTTCTGACCATTAACAAGCTGTCCTTGACTTGGCGCTAAATTTAAAAACTTGTCTGGTGCTTAAGTCTTAGGTTGTATAAGGCTGTAAAGTTTTAATTCACTTCCCCAATGTCTGATAAAAATTTTACCAGAAGAATATGATATTCACATAATCATTTGAACATCAAAGGGGAGATGTGTGAATATTAGTTTGACAGCACGATTATCTGTGAACTGCTTTTCAGAGAACGAGTAGTATTTCTGGCGTTGAATTGTTGATGAATTGATTGAATTTTCAATCAATTTTTAATATTGTTGACAACGCAAATGTCGAAGCCTTAGACCCGTTTGCATTTAAATGAGAACTGTGAATGTTTACTTTCCTGATTTTCAACTGGAATGCTCAAAACCAATATTTCTTATTCCATGCTGCAATTGTAATGTGAACACGATAGTACAAACACGTAAGCAAATTTCTCAAATAACTCACCTTGAACCCAGTAAAATTAGAAATGCCACATAATATTCGTCGGTGTGAGAATAGCTTGTTGTTTGAGCTTTATGTAGGAGTAGAAAGTATCGCATGCTAGTAATCGAAACAGGTACCTGACATTTTCAAGGACAGGTTTCACATGTTTCAATGCATGAAGTGTAAACCACAACAATTTAAAATATGTATTAACTTTGAAGCTAAAATGTTAAGCTACCCAGGTGTGAAGGTACTATACGTTATATGATTTCTGTGTATACATAATTAGCTAGAATTATACACAGCTTTAATGGTTTTAGGTGTTTGAAAATCACAAAGGACATAAAAATATACAAGTATGGACCGTAAAATGGGTGGTCTTTGCATTTTCGTACCGTATATTCTTTATTTGAGACGGATTTAAGTTTCATGAAGAATTCAAAACATTCTTAGTTTTCTTAGAATCAGGGTTTAAAAAAAGAAAATTTTGTCGTGGCCATAGTTAAGATGATGCGTGTATCTATGTCGTGCAATTGTACAAAAAGTGTAAGATTTTTGCAAATGTTGAATATTCTGAGGTTAACTGATTTCAACTGTAGATGTTTTCGGACATGAAAATATTTACAAATGGCACTGGAGCACGACGTGACAAGCGCTAATCTTGATGAGCCTGAATAATTCCTGGTGAAACCCTTCCCTGATCCAAAACTAAATCCCTAGTGTGACGAAAAGAACCCTTAAATTCTCTAAGGTTTCGGCAAAAATCCATGATGGGCAATACATGGGTCCCTGATCACATACCCTATCGCTGATACTAAAAAAAATTCTTGGGAGCACCGCTTTCGTGCTCCGTAAGAATTTCCATGTCCGGATACTTTTCTAAATTAAGTTTATCATGCAGAAACCCAACGGTTGCCAAATTAAATTATTTTTAACGCCTTTATCCCTTTTCGGAATACTCTAACTAATTATTGCGTTTAGACATTTTGATTCAATGCGTTTTAAGTCTTGCTATCCAAAGTAATAAGTACTAGACGGTATGTATTAAATGCGCATGTACGTCTTGTCAACGGAGTTTGTTAGTAGCTATACATGGTTTTTATTCTCGGAACGCTAGGTCATACATAACAAGAGGCAGATGTGATTATTAGAATGAACTACATTGCATGACGTATGTATGAGCTGAAAATACTCAAGCATGCTAAGTATCATAGAAATCAAAAACTTTTTATGTTTTCCCGGACTAGAGCTTAGAAAGCGTGAAATACTAACCGGAATAGTTTTTAGATGCGATGCTCAATGATTGTTTTGGAGTATAGAATATAGGGAAATCGAATATCTTGGATGAATGCCGCCAACTCATATAAGTTTACGTAATTTGACAAATATAATTTTGCGAATGCAAAATCCTGCTGTGCGATGATGCAAATAATTTCTAATGTAGTAAAAATCGCCTGCAGGAATTTGTTGCGTCATAAAACAAATTTTTGATTTTATTACGGTTATATCTTTTGAAAACGAGAGGATGAAAAAGGATAAGGCGGGGAGTTATGGAGTTGAAGTGTAGATTTTATGGGTTTTACAGAAGCAGAAACAAAGATGAAATGTGCAGTTCGTCCAATAAAAGAATAATTCTTCGCCTGGAAGCTTGATGTAACTGGTCGTCAGTCAAACAGTCAATTAGAAAATGAACCCTCCAATTAAATTTTGAGTTTAGCTGATCTGTGCAGACTTCAGAAGTTGGATGATTACATTTTTTGAAGTTATAGATATACTTGCGTGTTAGTTTTTCATTTTCAACTCGTCGCTCTTTAAACTAGTTGGTGAAACTATTGCCTTCGGGTAGAGAATAAAATAGAATTTTGAAGAAAAAATTGCTTTCCTTTATCCAAAATTTTAATGTTTGTAAACCGCCACTTGAGTTTCAAACGAAGTCCAATATATTTCTTTCATTGTCAGGGGATTTGATGAGGAGAAAGATACAATTTGATACATCCATCACCATAGTTAACATTCAGTAACATTGGGTTTTTGTTTTAAATATATGCTCAAGCTTTTAACACATAAACAGTGACATTGTAACTCTATAAATTTCTGAAGTTTTTAATTAAATTCACTCTTGAATAAGTGTGTATCCTACATCCAACTATTAAAGGAAGACACGGATCCTGACTGAGAAATTGGTGTTCACACATCTGTATTCTTCCCGAATTTATTATTTTATTAGCTTTTTAGAGTGTTTCACAAAAGATTTATCAGGCAGAAACCTATAAATGATAAAATGTCGTGCTAAAAATGGCAGACTTGTATAGTCACGTAGAAAGAACATAGTTTGAAACCTAACAGGACAGCTTCTGTGAAATTCAAAATTCAATGTATTTAAAATGAGAGTGGGACAAAGTACTAAGTCACCTTTACCCTTTTGGGTCACATTGAGTCCACATTTTTCGTAGTTAGGTCTTTAGCTTGAAAGTGAGCAATTAAATTTTCTAGATTGGTTTTGAAGAACTTTGTGAAATATAACTTTGAAGAGAAGTTATGAGTATTTCTTTATCTAGGGGAGACTCTTAATCGTATCTTTCGTTGTCAAAACAATGAAACTGACAAAATAGAATTTCCATTATCTCTCTTTAAAGTACTATTTTACAAAACTCCTGAAAATCAGTCCAAAAAATTTAACTGTGCATTTTTCAAACTAAAGATGGGGTAATTTCTAGCAAAAAAAATTACATGACACTCTCCATAATTTTCTTATGATTTACAACTGTATTTTATCATGAAATACAACCATAGTTTATATTTTGAGCCGGGCTCAAGCTCACGAGACTAACTTGAGTTACTTGGATGGAAAAAAAGTGAGGAGCTTAATTCCAGGGACATATACTGAGCAATTACATTAACAACGCAGAATTTTAATAGGAGTTCAATAAATGTGAGCAAAAAGTTAAATATGTTCCCATTGGGAAATTTCTTTATTTAAAGGTAATATTATTTCTGACAAAAAATGCAATAACTATCAATGGAACTAGCAATTATGGTAAAGATTATATTTACATATACTACAACATTACAAACTGTATTCTCTCCAGTAAACATATTTTTTTAAATTTTGCCAAGGACAAAAACAAAGTGGAAAATATTTTTAACTCCATTAGCCAAAAAAGTCTTCATAGCAATATTGCAGCAAAAAATTTGTTAACTTAAACTCTAAGGCTTGTATCTGTATCGTGATTGAGGAATTTAGTTGTGTCCAACTGACAATAGAAGTCCCAGCAGCCCACAACGCTAAACCTCTCCAGTATGGCCCCGCATATGTAATTCCAAGATGTCTTCTGGCATCAGTTCACAGCAAAACAGGCACTCCGATTGTCCTAAAATATCAAAGAATAAACATAATATTTTGACAATACAAAACATATAATGCACTACATAAAATAGTTTGAACTTAATTAATTTTAGCCTACCTAAATGCATTCGCAGATGGTTCCGTAGGCCTGTTCTGTCTGAAAAGCGTTTGCTGCAAATCAAACATTTTTCTGGTTTTTCACCCAAGTGCCCGCGGATGTGACTGTCTCGCCACGATATGGAAGTAAATTTCTTCTCACACAAGTTGCACTGAAAAGGTCGTTCGCCTGTGTGGGTTCTCTGATGCTGACGTAAGTTTCCTTTGTTGTTGCATCGTATGCCACACTGTTCACATTTATATCGATCTGAATGTATTGGTTTGTGCAACCTTAGGTAATGTGCAGTTTTAAATTGTTTCTTGCAGACTTCACATTTATATACTTTTCCCCTGGAATGTGTTTCTTGGTGACGTTTCAAGTCTCCCATTCGTGTGAATGATGAGGGGCATTTCTCGCACGAGTAAGGCTTCTCTCCGGTATGCACCTTCAAGTGCATAGTCAAATTATTTTTCAGGGAAAATCTTTTCTCGCAGACGCCACACTTAAAATTCTTTTCCCCTGTATGAATTAATTGATGTCTTTGAAGGTCTCCGGATTGGCTGAATACTTTCTGGCATGTGTTGCAAACGTAAGGTTTGTTCCCAGTGTGGGTTCGATTGTGCACGTTCAATTGGTTTTTGGTTTTGAAACTCTTTTGACACTGTTCACATTTGTAAGGTCTCTCTCCCGTATGTACTCGAGTGTGCATATTTAGTTTTTCTTTTTGAGAAAAAATTTTGTCACAAATATTGCACTGGTGCCGTTTATCTGACATGATGACTTAATTTAATTGTATTCGACTTTGTTTGCAAATTTATAATTCGGTTTCAATAAGTTAGACAAAATCATTCACCACAAGAAAAAAATGTTCAAGTACTTGAAGTTTCAGCACAAAGGATAGTAGTGTCAATTTATAATAAGGATTACAGAAGCTCGGAAAAATTCTCATACAAATAAGAATTACATTAGGGGTACAAAATGTTTTGAATTATGAACACAAATGGTCAATTCTTTAACACGGACATGGGAGCAATTAGGTGCAAACTGATGATATTTTCTTTGCTAAATATTTTCAACTTGAATGCCCAAAACCCCCTTTCCGTTTTCGTAATAGTCTCTAAAAGCCAACTTGAACTTCAGAATACATAAAAAATAGTGAGTCACATGCTCCATGTACGTCGGTAATATAGCTTATTGTGAAGTTTGTGGAGGTGCTTGGTTTATCACAAGCTAGGAATCTGAACAGAAACTAAAGCTTCTAAATATACCAGGAAGGTCTCACATGGGTAGATGCACGTAAGCTCTATCACGCAAGAGCTTCCTTATACAAAAATATATTTAAACTGGAATCTAAGGTTTTCCTTCAAACACACAAGGTACTTGGTTTCTTTGTATGTACATACATACCTTGTCCGCGAAGCTTTTAAGGAGCTTCTTATGGTTTTTGTTCTCTGAACTTTTTAGATAAAGATAGACCTATAAGTGCATGAGAATGGAATACTTGGTATAATGTGTGCATGGTAAATTCTCAAGCATACTAGGTACCATGGGAATATGTAACTTTCCATGCTTTCCTCAAATGCAAGCTTTTAAGTAGTAATGTTCATATTTTTCTGTTGAAGATATTTCCCATTGATGACTGTTGTATGATGCAAACCAATGGAAATCTGAAAATCTTGAATGAATGAATACAACTAATTTGTTGCGTTGATATACGCAATAAAAACTATTTTAAAACATACAATAATCTACTTTACGCTTTACCAACAAGTATAGCAATTTGGTGCCTCATTAGACAGACTTCTGACTTTATTGGCTTTATATTCTTTGGTTTTTTGAATGTTATGAGGAGAATTGAGGGCTATTGTGAGAAATAAAGTTGGAGGGATTATTTAATCGGCACTAATGGATACGACAAGGAAGTAGAGATGTGCAGTTTCTTTAATACTAGTTTAATTCCTCGCCCACAAATTAAATTTAGATCAGCCAAATTCCTTCAATTAGTAAATTAATCCTCCAATTAAAATTTACTTTAAGATGATGTGTGGAGATGTCAGGAACTAGTCTTAAGTGCTTTGTCAATGGGGAGGACTTTCTCCCATTTTCAAGATTTGAGACTTCACCATACAATGTGACAAGATCTGATGGTTGTGTCTAATGCCTTGAAAGCTATCTTGAGTGATGTCAGGTTTTTCCGTGCAAGAGAATATGACCGAATTTCCAACTGCACCACAGAATGTTACAAACGACAAATCAATTATGGTTTATTGACTGCGTAATGACATGTAAGATAGACATTTTCACGGAAGCTATTTTATTGGGAAAACAGACCAAGAAGGAGGATTCGGAAGAATTCATGGAAAATAAATTTAGCACGGTGACCCCAAACCTTTAATATTGATATATTCATTAATACGATTTATCAATACATAAGCAAGGATTCAGGCTCTCTTGATCTTGGATTCGGATGGGGTCGATCAACAGGAGGCTCATTTTGCTTTTCTCTCTCTCCTAATATTATCCGACCCATCCGCTGACTATGCTTTGCTTTCCCATCTCTTATCATCTCTCTCACTTTCCAGAACGGTTCCAGAAGGTTTTCTCAATGAAAACATGCTATGACCTACCTTCGACTTGCTTATAATTTGTTCAGCTTTCTTTACTCTTTCGAATTGCAAAAGGAATTTTTGCAAAATTCCTTTTTTTAAAGCAGTTATTAACGTTTTTGTCTGGCCAAGCCAAACGGTTCATTCCACTTCTTTCACATACTACCAAAAACGCAGTCGACTTCGCAGCTTTTTTAAGTCCCATCTTTGGCGTAGATGGTGAAACATTAAATACGTTCATGATTATTGATAATCATATCCATATCCAACGAATCAAGCTTGCTGTTCCGAGACTTTACCATAATATAGTGTTTGTTTTCATCTACTACCATCAACAGCAGCCAGCATGGCGCAGTGGCTGAACTCTCAGCCAGCGGGTCGATGAGGACACTCTCAGTTTTCCTGGATCTTTCTTTTCAATTTTTCTCAATGAAAACATGCTATGACCTACCTTTGATCTGCTTATAATTTGTTCAGCTTTTTGGTCTTTCTGATACAACAAGAATTTTTTCCAAAATTCCGTAGCTATTAACGTTTTTATATGGCCAAACATAGCAGTTACATATTCATGCATGCCATTCACTTTATTCAAGCTGGAGCAAGGCACATAGCGGCAAAAGGTTAGTGTCGATGTAATTAGCACAACTATTGCTGCTTTAGTCAATCCATATTCAAAGACTCTACTTGCGTCCGGCTCTTGCTGCTTCTGTGCCACTTTTTTAAGCTGTTTCTGTTTTGCCAGGGCTTGGATAAGTTCCACAATTGACACTAACGGTCAACGACAACAGTTAAAACGGGTTATTCATAAATGATTTCAACAATTTAGATGGAGGGAGGGGTGCGTGCCATGGGGAGGGGGGTCCGACAATTTTTGTTTCCGTGACAGGGGGAGGGGGATTTAAAATTTTTTGTTTGAATGACAGGGGGAGGGGGTCTGAATTTTTGTTGTTTGCGTGACATGGGGAGGGGGTCTAAATTTTTTTGCTTGCGTGACATGGGGAGGAGGGGTCGGAAAAAATGTTTTTTGCTGAAGAAGGAGAGGGTCTGATTTTTTTGGCGTGACAGGGGAGATGGTCTGGAAAGTTGTTTTTCTGCATGGCATCATTTATGAGTGACCCCTAACGTTCAATTATTACGTTCAAGGCATGTGGGTGCTTATTTAAGAGGGCTTTTATCCGTAATATTTTCCCGCATAATCTATGTTTTAAATTTGTAACTGTTTTATCATTTTAACGGCTTTTCACAAATTTGGTTCACCCGGCTACAACCATACGAATATTCGAATTCTGCTTGTTTCCAGCAGTTTCCTACTTTTGCGTACTGAACTACATACTTTTGCAATAAGACGCTGACAGTTAAACGATGAGTTGGCCAATTAATGATCACTTGGCTTTTTGTTTATTGCTTTCACCAACCATAAACGCTGACTGTTGTGTTTTTAATTACACGGACCGACCCTCATTTAAAGTTCAAACTGAATTTTTAAATATCGCACCATCTGCAGTTCGACCCCTATTAGATCCTTCGTTCTATTAGCCAACCAAAACCGATTATTCAGCTGGCGCGTGATATAAAATTTAGTTTGAACTTTTAAAAGCGTAGGCCCGTGTAAACGAATATGATTTTACAGACCATTTATATTATCTGCTAGAATTCGTTCGTGCGCTTAGCGCAGGAACAAATGGCCTTTCTAGTATTCAATAATTGATGGCATACGCAAATATAAATAAGTGAATTAGACTTAAACGTGTTTAAGTTTTTTTTCAAAATTTATCATTTCATGATCCGTTTCGCCTTATTTCTCTATTTTCATGATTATATTCGCTTTTTGTTATTAGCACTGTTCAAAAAAATATTTCCTCAATACTTGCAGAAATTTTATGTAAGTTTTTGACAAGGAAACATAAACACATCGGCGATATTGGAACAAAATTACAAAAATGATTTAAATAAAGTTGTTATTATTATATACATATTTCTAATTTCTAACAAAACTGCATTGTCTTATTAATGGAACTGATTTTTATTTATAGATTTTTACACATTGCCAGTACATTAAATCCAGTGATACACTAGAATCTGTATTCCCTTAACTAAAATTATATTTTTTGCAAATATTATTTATCACAGAAAAAGTGATAATTTGGTACACCAATAGGAAATCTGCGCTTCCATTGCAACAAAATGTCTGGTAACCAAACAAGAAGGATCGGTATCTGTACAATCGTATTTGAGGATTTGGGTTGAGTCCGTGACACATATTCCAGCCGCTCGCAAGATTAAACCTCTTTTGTATGACTCCGAATATACGTCTCCAGACTATCTCCCGGTATCAGTTTACAACAAAACAGGCACTCGGATTGTCGGAGTTTTCTAAGCTTAAAAATTTTTATTTGACGTTGCACAAACACCTAAAATACTCAACAAGAAAAAGTTTGAATGTTCTCCAACATAATAACATTTATTATACCAACATGTTTCCGCATGTGATACTGTAGGGCAGTTCTTTGAGAAAAGCGTTTGTTGCACATCAAGCAATTTTCTGGTTTTTTACCCAAGTGCACGATGGTTTATACACATGCAGAAAAGCTGAAAACGTTCAAATCGATTTCAATAACTAAATAAAATTGAGTTTTAATTTTCTTCCGGTCATTGGGAAGATGTCGGTGGAACTTTAGTTTCACCGAGAAGATTAAAGTGGTCTGTAAGAAAGCACTAGTTTTCTAAATTCCGAAAGTTTCCTTCTTGTAATAGAATATTGATACTAACAACACAAACGAATACCTTTCTTACTTTTGTAGAGAAACTGATGAGGTGGAGGATGAGACGATAAATGATATATTTAATCATTTCAAACATTTTTGCGACAATCACTTCTCATTTCCAAATTTTTAATGAAAGCTTTGCAATCCCTTCTGCTATGGGATATTTCTTGGGTGACATAAGGAAATAAGAAAGCTAAGCTAGCACGACCTTATCTGCATAAGCACTCATGTAAATAAAACTGAATGTTAAAAATGCGAAAATTGGATTTCTGCTTCAATAAATAATTGCTATTGCAGTTACCAATTTTAGACAATTTCAACATAATTTGATTTTTTGAACGAGATTTTTGGCTTCATTTTCATTATGTATTTATCTTATTTACATTCAAAAAAACGCTAATGCAGAAGCTAGTTCCTTTATTTTCGAAATGCCTATCCTACTTAACATCAACTTCATCTGATTCCAATAGACTATGCCTGGAGCCACATTGATTGTCCTTCCAATCATCAATCATCAAAAATTTTCCAGGGGTTCCAAAACGTACATGGTAGACGGACCCGCAGAAATTTTGAGAGAATTCCAACGAGCAAAAACCTGCCTCCAGAACAAAAATCAAGATGAATTTGACTTTTAAAGAAGCTAGTAACTCCGAAAAGTATTAGTACTGATATGTTACTTAGCTTTCACAAATAATAAGCGTGTTGTGATTTTAAAAAGTATTTGAATACAACACAAATTTGTAACGAATTATACCTAGATGATCTAATTTGATTGCACTGTGCCTCCCATTTTTCATGGAGAACTTTAGAGAAATCCGACGCCGGGCATTTGACTTGGGCTGTGCAACATTGATAAGATTAGTATTTTGCGTGTTTTGTGGTTTCGATGATGTAGCGACCGATGTGGTAACACTCTCCAGATTTGACTCTCAGGACGACAGTATTAACTCAAGCTCGTGAGGAAGATAACTTTACAAGTCTAGCACATCCGCGCAAGCTGTAAAATTAAATAGGGATAATTAATGGAATTCTAAAAATGTAAAATCTAGGAATTTGGATTATCCTTGCCTGGAGAATGAAGTAAAGGAATTTCATATGTTGATGTAAATAGTAATGAATGTTACAAAACCATTAGATTTCTGGTTCAATATAAAATTGCTATTGCAGTTATCAATCTTCGAGAACTGCAACTAGTTGTGATATTTTGAACGAGATTTTTGGTTTCATTTTCATTATGCACTTTTAGCATACTATGACGAAAATTATTGGATGTTGTACATGGAGTTGGGTTGCATATTTGGCTGATTGCATGTGAGCGATCGTAGATAAACTGATGCGCAACTTTATCGTGACTCTTTTCCTCCACTTATCTGAGAACTGGAGTAGCAACAATGCAGACCGGGATGACAAAGTCGCTCATTAAATTTGTTTTTAAAGACTATGAGCATTTGAAACATGAAGGACTTTACCACCTCGTTTGTACGAGAGTGTATGGATTTGTGACATTCCCACCAATTATTATGATATACTGCTACATTTTATGATGAAATATTATACTAGTTTGTATTTTGCATGGGGCTTAAGCTCACCAGACTAGCTTCAGTTACTTGAGAGGAAAGAATGAGAGATACACTTAATGTCAGGGACATTGTGAGTACATATACAGGGCAAATACATAAACAACGCTGCTAGTAATCAGGAGTTTATGAAATAGGAACAAGAAACTATAAATGTTCCCATGGTGGAATTTATTTATTCAAAATTAATATTGCTTCTGACAGTAAATCAATACCTTATCAATGGAAATAAGAACTATAGAAAGGGATAACATTTACAGATACTACAACAATACAAACTCAAACATTCAACTAAACATAGCTTGTGAAAATTTTGCTCAGGACAAAACAAAGTGACAATTGTTTTAAACTCCATTAGCCTTCAAAGCGATAGTGAAGAAAAAATTTGGTTAACTTAAACTCTAAGGCCAGCATCTGTATCGTGACTGAGGAACTCAGTTGTGTCCAACTGACAATAAAAGTTCCAGCAGCATAGCTAAACCTCACCTGTATGGCCCCGCATATGAGTTTCCAAGATGTCTTCTGGCATTAGCTCAGAGCAAAACAGACACTCCGATTGTCCTAAGTTGTCAAAAATAAAAAAATAATTATAATGACAATACAAACTGTGAAATACCATACAAAAAATGGTTTTAACTTAATAATTTGTAGCCTACCAAAATGTTTTCGCAGATGTGTCTGTAAGCTTTGATTTTGTGAAAAGCGTTTGCTGCAGATCAAACATTTCTCTGGTTTTTCACCCAAGTGCCCGCGAATGTGACTATCTCGTGACGACATGAAAGTGAACTTCTTCTCACACAAGTTGCATTGGAAGGGTCGCTCAGGGTTATCTGATGCACACCTAAGTTTCCTTTGCTGTTGCACCGTATGCCGCACTGTTCGCATTTATATCGATCTGAATGTATTGGTTTGTGCGACCTTAAGCACTCTCTAGTTTTAAATTCTCTTACAGATGTCACATTGGTAACGTTTTTCTTTAGAATGTGTTTCTTGGTGACGTTTCAAGTCTCCTCTTTGTGTGAATGATAAATGGCATTTCCGTGTTCGGAAAATTCCTAGAAAAAAGTTCCCAGAATAGGAATATTCCCAGAAAGTAAGTTTCCAGAAACGGAAAAT
>JAQIXX010003344.1:0-20090 GCA_034700605.1 Willowsia nigromaculata | reverse complement strand
AAACTAAAAAATCTGGTATTTTTCGACTTCTCTGATTGAGTTTATTAAGTTGACAGAAAAATTAATGAATTTCCAAAATATGATGCAAAAAGTGGTTTCCCTTGAAAAAAAGTTTCTCTATAATTAATTCCTCTTTTAAATTAGTAAAACCATATTGTAGGGTTATATTTTATTAAAAGAGTGTCTTGAATTGGAGGTTTATGTAACAATATCTTAGGCGTACTAAAATTGTCGGAATGCATGAAAATGACTGCTCATATCACCTAAGTCGTGAATTAGTCGACCATCGGAACATATCTAACCAGTAAAGTCATAAAACAGGTTAAAATAGGATTTGATTTCAAAACTTTCCATCCTTAAACAAACCGCTCCCACGTAAAATCGTTTACTTTTCTCTCTGTTCACACCTGTCGTTTTACATTGAAAAGCTTATAATGCTCTATTACATGAGAATATTTATTATACTTAACCATTTATATTTTCAGTAGTAATGAATCACAAGTTTTAGTTTGGTTGTATCTGAATATATATCTCGCATAAAAACTGCCGTGATTAAAGCAGTAAAACTTGAATATCTGTTTATTGCTACCAGATTGCTTTTTTAAACAAAATTAAATCCAAATCAATAGAAGTTTAATCTAATTTTCTTACTTTTTCTTAGAATAAAGCACTACTTTCTCTTGATATCTTTTTCCGTTATCTTAAATCCAGACAGCTCAGAAATTAAAAATGCAAGACCATACAACTACAAACTTGGTATCATCTTTTAGCTCCTATTTCATCATGATGGATATATACGAAATTTATTAACAATTTTATAGCTTATGTGCAGAAGAACCGTATCAACTTTCTAAGTCTCCAACATATACAAATCCACCATCCTGTGTTTACTCACGAAAACAGTGGGGAAATTTGTATGCCAAGTATTTAGATCACATAAGTCGTGAAATTGTCATCATATGCACGGTTGCCATTATACACACATTAGTAACTTCTGTAGTTATATGGCGTTCATCAATTTCTCCGGTCAGTAGAGGTGGAATCGGTACCACAAGCATTACCAATAATTTACTCAAAACAACACACAATACGACTACAATGTTTTCAGACCAGTGAAATTTGGTGTGGCAATGATGGAATTTTAAACTCTTTAAGGTACAAGAAGAAATATACTGTTTCAGCACATATTTTTAAACTTATTGAAAACATTACTTAGGATTGTCATTGTATAAAACAAACTCAATTCAGTTCCGGGTTCTCATAATTAACACTGAAAACAACAAATGAGAATGAATTTAAATGAGTAGGTTACGCTCTATAATTAGCAAGTATTAGAATCCAATATGACCGCAAGGTTGCATTTCATACGGAAGCTGTATACCAAAATGTTTGTCTATCTGTACGCATTTTATAATAGAAACTAACTCTTTTTTATGCTTAATTTAAATAAACTTAAATATTTAATATAGACATAACATGAAAAAAGGATTATTAAGTTATTAAAAGCAATAGTCAATAGATAACAAATGGTTATTTGGTATTTTAATTAATCTGGATTGATTTCTGTCTTAATATCAGAAAAAAATTTTGTCTCAAAGATGAGCATATCGCAGCTTAATCTGAATTATAATGAAAGGGACATTTAAATTTGTGCATGGTTACAAGGAAGCCAGAAACATTTAACATTTCCTAAATTTCTAAAGAACCGCATTTAGCGCTATTTCTTAGAATCGCAATTTTTGTAAATTTTGTTCTCCTACTTAAAACTAAAAGTACAAGAAAACAAGACACGAAATCCAAGTAAGGAGTTTCATATTTTCTGTTTGCGTGGTGAATGAAGTGTTGGGAGTTTACAATATTTGGAAAATTTACTCAATACATAGTACATTAATAGTAAATATGAATAATAAACGTGTATAATAAATTATGGAGGTGGTGTATTTGAACCAAATAAACAGGATTTCAAGTAACGGTCGTAGACGTAATTATATATTATACAGTGGCATATGAATTAGAGTAAGTTGTATATCTGATGGAAAACTTTTCAATTTATACATAAATAATGGAAAAAACCAACATATGAGAAAATGAATGTTGAGAGAGTTGTGGTTTTCTACAAGTTTAAGCATGGATACGTATTCACTCACCAAACCATTAAACCTTGCCATTTAAAGCTTATATGAAAGAAGTAAACTTCTATTTAATAAAATGAATGGAAAGCATAAACAGAATGAGTGCTATCCTTCATTTCATCCATCTCCCCCATTCAGGGAGTCATGGTGATATGATGGCACACTACTACTTACAATATTTTTGTTCTAAACCCATTCACTAATGTATTGAACAATGTTCAATATTCAGCTTTACGCTTCTTCATCAGACTTCGTCTTGAGTACGAGAAATACAGTGCGCTGCAAAACAAATCTAATTAGAGCAGGCACTCGTTCTCTATCCATTTTATGGAATTCGCCAATGCTCAAAGCAATGGGAGGACAACTTCGAAAGAACTTGACTGACCATCGACAATAATTCCATTTACGTGCACATTTAAGAATCGTTCTTGAATATACAATAGTTTGACTGCCTACATCCAATATCATACAAATTGCAAATAACATCGTTGGCGCGATGAAAACCATTCCGAACTTTAGCAATTTTGGCATTTGTTCCTCGAAAGAAAGGAGCGAGTACAAAACGAAAATCAGAGCTATAGATGCAATAAACTGAACCGTAGGCCACAAATATATTTGGAAACAGTCATTGCAAATTACAACCAAAACCTGGATTTTTCGGTAATGGAGTGCCATTTTAAAGCGATCATGTTTCTCCGCTGAACTTGAAATTGTCTTCATCAAAAATCTGCAAAATTTTACAACAAATAATAATTATATATAACTTCTAATTCTTTTGATTGTTAGACGTTTACCGTAAATATTTCAAATGATTCCGAATCTCTTCTAAAGCCATCAGTGCGACTGGATATGTGATTGATCCCAATAACCCCATTGGTACCATAAAATAAACTTGAGTGAGTCCAATAGAAGTACGAGCCAAAACGCTTGCATTGTTGCAATCCTTAAAGTTTTCAAAATACCCGAAAATTCGCACTTGAAATGATAAGCAAGGAAGAGAAAACGAGACTACAGGGACGATCACACAGTACATTAAAAAACATCCAATGCTACAGCCAAACAATGCCAAATGAAACATCCGATTTTTAGATGCCCAGCGATTTAATGAAACTGGTGTTCTTAACACGTAGTTAAAAAATTGACAGATTTCCAAAGTTTTGATATTGAGTAGCAGGCAACAAATGTTTGTGCATAACTTTGAGATCCCCAGAAATCCATGATACATGATAAAAACAAAGTTCGTACTGTGTTTCTCGTTGGTTTTGTAGTGAATTACTTCAGATATGGTTAAAAGCATAGACAGACAGTGGCACAACCAGAAAATCTGTTTCGCTCGCCTATTGTGTTGCAGCACTTTAAAAGTAGGGGGAGATGAGGAGACAAGTTGAACTGGAACCAAGAAGTAAGCCAAATTTCCAAGCTTCATAAGTAGTAGAAGATAATCAATCACTGCAGGTGGTGGCATTATCAAACAAGATACTGCACCTTCTTACTTTTATACAGATTTATGTACAACTTGAGTTGTATGTTGAGTAATATGCCTCTTTTCAAAACTAATTTTGGCAATACCTATACCGAGCAATAACGTTATTAAAAGATGTTCTGTATATTCACAAAGGAGCAAATATGACAATCTAAATTTGAAATTAAAAGTTAGTGTAACTTGTGCTGCTTGACTAAATTTAATAAATATTTCTTGGAGTGATTTGCAAACGCTCTTAAAGTCACCTTTACCTTTTGTGTATTGGATGGAAAATCCTATAAAAACTTATAAATTTTGAATTCATTTTTTTATTTTAAAAAGTTGAAATGTTCCGTCCCAAACAGAAAGCAATTAAAATTTTATGTACTAAGCTGTCATATTTCGCCATCTGATGATTTTATGAAGCCTTAGTATCAAGCCTTATGCTTAATTAATTTTTGTAGCAACACACGCTCATAGCCTTATCTGATATTTCAAGAGGTGAGTAAAGCAGTCGTATTATGAGGAATATGAAATGTCATTCTAGATTTTAGATTAGAAAAAGAATTCCAAGACACAAATTTTATTTCTACGTAAGACTTAATAAATGCTAAGTTTAAATAAAATGCAATCTTAGTTATACACAAATACAAATACGAATGTTCAGACATTGCAGCTGTACAATAAAAGATGGTATTTATATCTAAACGTTTTCAACATAGTTTTGTTTAAAGAATAGTACATCCATAATATTGGATTATATTTTATTCAAAGAATTTCAATGTACTGTTGGTATAAACGTAACAATATTTTTGAAACAAAAATTATTGGAAAGCATAAATTTAATTACTCATGTCACCAAAAGCCGTGGGTTAGACCAGCTTATAACCTATGTAAGCTCATCAGTTAAGTCATAGAATAACTTTATTTAACTATTTTACGTTTGTTATTTTGTTCGAAACTCATTGAGTCAAATATTGAACATTTAACAATATTTGGCTTTACCCTTCTTCATCAGACTTTGTCTTTAGTACGAGAAATACAGTGCGCTGCAAAATAAACCTGATTAAGGCAGGCAAACGTTCCCTGTCCATTTTATGGAATTCACCAATGCTTAAAGGAATACGAGGACAACTTCGAAAAAACTTCACTGACCATCGACAATGATTTCATTTACGTGCACATTTAAGAATCGTCCTAGAGTACACAATAGTTTGACTGCCTACATCCAATATCATACAAACTGCAGACAATATAATAGGCATAAAGAAACCCATTCCAAATTTCAGCAATTTTGGTATTTGTTCCCCGAAGGCGAGAAGCGAGTACAAAATAAATATCACAGCTAGAGATGCAAAGAACTGAACCATAGGCCACAAGTATATTTGAAAACAGTCGTTGCAAATTACAACCAAAACTTGAATTTTTCGTAATGGTAATTTTTTGGTAATGGAATGCCATATTAAAATGATCATGTTCCCGCGCTGAACTTGAAATTGCCTTTATCATAAATCTGTAAAATTGTTCTACAATAAAAAAAAATAACATATATTTTATTAATTTATTGGGAAAGAAACATGCTCTTCAGGCATTATGCCCATAGTGCGAATATTAATTATATGTGCATGTTTAAATACTTTTTTGTACTGTTAGACTTTTTACCGTAAATATTTCAAGTGTTTACGAATCTCTTCTAAATTCGCCAATGCAACTACATAGGTGATTACTCCTACTAACCCCATTGGTACCGTAAAATAAACCTTAGTCAATCCGATTAAAGTGCGAGGCAAAATGCTTGCATTGTTGCAATCCTTAAAGTTTTCAAAATACCCGAATATTCGCACTTGAAATGATAAGCAAGCAAGGGAGAACGCGGCTACTGGAACGAACATCCAGTAAATTAAAAAAGACCCAATGCTAACGCCAAACAGTGCAACATGAAATATTCGATTCTTTGATGCGCAGCGATTTGATGAAACTGGTGTTCTCAGTACATAGTTAAAAAATTGACAAATTTCCAAAGTTTTGATATTTACTACTAGGAAGCAAATGTAAATGCATTACTTTGAGATCCCGAGAAATCCATGATACATGATGAAAAGAAAGTTGGTATTGTGTTTCTCCGTGGTTTGGTATTCAATGACTTCAGAAATCGTTAAAAGTATAGAGAAGAGACAGTGACACGACCAGAAAATCTGTTTCGTTTGCCTTTTATTTTGTAAAACTTTAAAAGTAGGGGGAGATAACGACGCAAGTTGAACTGGGATCATGAAGTAAAGCATATTTCCTAGCTTCATGAGTAGTAGAATAAAATCAATCACTGCAAGTGGTGGCATTGTGAAACAGGCAATAACAATATCAAAAGTTGCTTTCTATATTTTTAAGAAAGGTTAAATGAAAAAGAAGAAACTGTGGAAAATAAAATGGATGAAAAATCCAATAAATTCAAGTAAATTTTAGGGTTGGATTTTAAAAGTTAATGTTCCGCCCCTAACAGAAAGCAATTAAATTGTAAATATGTACATAGCTGTCACGTCATGTTTTCAGTCATCTGATTATTTCGTGAATGCCTCATTTCAGGCCTTATGCTTAATTAATTTTTGCAGCAATCTATTACCTTGTCAGCTCAAGAAGTGAGAGAAGCGGTAGCATTATGATGAATATCAAATGGCATTCGAGAGAGTTTATGAGATCAATTAACGAATTAACTGACACTGTGTTTATTGCTAGGTAGGCTTTAGTGAATGCAAAAATTAATTAAAATACAAACTTTGTTTTCTACAAAATTGTACTAAAATATTCAAAATTTGAGGAATACGATACTAATACCCATGTATGTATAATATGATTGATTTTTATTCTGAAAATACAAAATGTTCAGACATTGCAGCTACACAATAATGGATGGTATTTATGCCTAAACATTTTCAGCATATTTTCTCTTATAAAATAGTGTATCGGTGTTATAACAATATATTTGATTGAAAGATTGTCCATGTAATATTATTTTAGGAATACGAAAAGTGTCGGAATGCTGGAATATCACTTTTCATGACACCCAACATGTGGTAAGACCCCCTTAACGTGTCCAGGCTCACTACTCATATCATAGAACAACTTAGAAGAGAATTTCTTGTTTTCAAACTACCTATCCTTCAACTTCCCCCTAAACGAACTGCTGTCACTGTGAAATTGATTTATTTTCTTAACTTTTACACCCGTCATTTCACATAGAATAGTTAATGTTGTTTAATTAGGTGATAATAGTTTTTATAGCTAACCATTTATATTGTCAGTAAAAGTGTTCTATAAACACAATTTTTAATTTGAGAAAATTTGGATAATACTTGCATAAAAATTATTGTGATTGAAGCAGTGAAACTGGATTATCTGAATTGTTAGCTTGTGTACTACTAGTGTGCATTTTAACACAAAATGTAGTCGACGTTATCAGGTTTATTGAAATTTTTGCTCATTGTCATATTGCTTAAGGGCTGGAGATAAGAGGTTCAGTTGGTTCAGTTGGTTCAGTATTCTTCTTATCTCTTGGGAACATTCGCATTGTTGAGACTCTCCATCTCATGAATTCGTCAAAATATTTCTGCCACCATTTATTTCCCCGGAGTATTTGATTTATAGTTTTGTGATGTTCTTTCATTCCATAGTAGTAATCCAGGCTTGTATTCTCATCAGTCGCGTTCCACATTTGTATCATTGTTTTCAACGCCAGGACTTCTTTCTCAGTAAGATGGCTAAACTCAGTCTCTTTGTTTTCGTTATGGTAGCGGATGAATTTGCCAAAATATTTCTTGATTCGTCTTGAATTTTCAAATGTGACACGCTTGGCATGAGCAACTGCACTCTCTGTAGTATTTGACGTGTCTTCTTGTACGTCAATTTTTTCCTCCATGTTTTCACTCATTTCACAATTTCAAATATCTGCATGAACACCAAACCGGGTGAGTTTTATTTGCGTTTAGATTTCAAAAGTAATTTATTTATGTAATTTGTGATTTACTTACCAAAATATTTTAGAACAGCAGGAAAGTCGGTTATTGGTATAGCTTAATGTTTTTAAGTGTCTAGATAACAGTTTTATAAATGTGATCACAGATATGTGAACTGAAAGGAAAAGATTCCAGCCGAAATAAAGCACAATAGCTTAGATTCAGAGTGTGTTGTGAAATTTAGAGCATGAGAATTTTAAAATTTTAACTACTCTCTGAAAAGTAAGTATTGATGAGATATTGAAACACTTATCATTGAAAAATGATGAAATATGAATTGTGAGATGTCAGTATGAAATAAGCTTTCAATGCTTTCAACAATAAGAAAATTGCGGAAACATAATTTCTCTCGACCAAGCTCACCTAATGACTAGCTTGTGAAGAAATCATGCCACTACAACGCGAAAATTTGCTGGGAAAATAGTATTGCTTAACGTGATTTTGTTGGGGAATTACAGCGCGGAAAATAATTATCATATGGTGCCTGTGTATATGAAGTAAACAGTTTTGATTATTTTTGTTCAATTTTTAAGAGAGGGAGTCAAGTTACAGATTAATGAGCTTTTCTACACGGCGTATTGCTATGATTGATGATGTGAATCTTTATAGGTCATATACGAAATTAGCTGTTATCCCATTTAATTTCTTGTACCTAATATTTCTCCTAGATTTATGGCTCCCACAACAATCTCTCATGAACTTTTAATTATGTTATGCAGTGTGTTTATTAGTCGTTGAGTGATTTATGACGCCTTTACAAATTGATGTTTATGCAATATTTCATGACTTACAGCATTTAAGTGCCTGGAGTAGTTTTAATGCATTTACATGGAAAGTTTATTGAGTTTCAATCAAATAATATTTCATACATGTTCCCATTCAATTTATTTTCTTGTTAGATTAGAGTTAACATCCATCAAGAAACATAAATACTTTAATTTACCCCAACTACTACACAACTGCAGGTTGCCGTATTTGCTACATTAAAGGCACTTTAGTTTTTCAGAGACTGAAAGAGAATCTTCACAAATGTAGTAGTCGGTAACACTGTATTTGTTTAAAAGCATAAAGCTTAGACGTGGTCATTATTATTGGAAAATATCATCACAAAATCCATAAATATTTTTATTGTGTTTTTGCCAAAACATATAGCTACTAGAGTAGCATTGAGTGATCTAATGTGATATTATATTATGTTATTATATAAAATAAAACTTGAACAAATTGTTAACCTCACATTATAAATAATCATAGTACTTAAATAACAAGAAAAACAGGTTAGAAATTTTCAGAACTTCAAAACAAAACTGAAACAAAACGGGGAATCACTTAAATCTAATTATATATTACCCTGTAACAAATTTTGATGGAACATGCCCATCGCAGACACCCTCCATCTCATAAACCCTTCAATATATTTCCCCCACAACTCATTCCCCTGAAGTGGTCCATTGAGAACTGTGTGATGGTCCTTCATTCCAAAATAGTAATCCAAGTTAGTATTCTCCGAAATTTTATTCCACATTAGAATCAATTTTCTTAACGCCTCAATCTCCACTTCAGTCAGGTAACGAAACTCAGTCTCTTTATGTTCGTTATGGTAACGGATAAAGTTGCTAAAGTCTTTTTTGCTGCGTTTTGCATTCTTAAATGTGACACGCTTTGTGTCATTGACTGCCTTGGATCCAAAGTTCCACATGGGTTGGTCATCGTCATTTGCACTCATTTTAGATCTTTAAATATCTGTCAAAAAATACAAATGAATAATTACTTTCACTTTAAAACACAAACTGTGTTGACAATCACATACGAGTAATTTAATTTATGTGTTTTTAACTTACCAAAAATTCCGCAATGAAAGTATGAGTATTTATTGTACGAGCTCAAAGTAATGCTGTCAGTCTGTAAAAAAGGTTTTGCACAAATGAACACAGATTTACAAGTATTTATTGTGTTGGAGCAAGCAGAAAGTGGCAAAAGAAGACCATATGTCTTCAAGATGTTATTGACAGCTATACATATACCATGCAAGCAAATGAATGATAAAAATTGAGAGTAGGGAAGTGGGTGACCTTCAAAACCGCATTTGCTCTGGATGAAGTGAAAAATATGAGTCGCAGTGCATGAGAGAAAAGGGGGAGAAGTTTCTTTGTACTGTTAAATCCCTATAAGTGTAGCGTAGTGAGAATTCTGTAGTGTTGATTCCTGATCGTCTGCTTAGATGAAAAGTGATGAAAGGCTTTTTGTACAAAAATATTATTCTATAGGTACATAGATTACCAGAAAGCTCATATGACAAATACAGAATTGTATTTTTTATGAAATTTCGATGCAAATTGTGCAAATAATTTAGTTTAATAGTTTCAAAAGCATATTTATGTATTTTCAACCTTTGACCTTAAAAGCTTTAAACACGTGAGCCGATTCAATTTGGCAAGGTATTTGTTCTCTAGTATTCGGTGATATGGCACCTAGTTGAACGCTACATGTACTATTTGTGGCTATGGAGAATATTAAACGTGTTGTTATGAAACGCTAAAAGAGAAAAATTCATTAAAATTATATAAAAGCATTCAATCTAAAAAACGTACTAATATTGTCAAAAATCACTTTAATTTTAAAATATAGAACCATGAAAATATGAAAATATAATGGTTCTGCTAATGAGATATAATCAATGCATAAATTTTGCACCTTATTTTACATCATCTTGAAACATATTTGTATCATTAGCACATAATAGACAGAATCAATAAAAATGTAAAAAAAGGTTTGATCCATTTTCACATCACAAAATTTGTCCCATTTTATGTTCTATTCATGAATACAGTATATGCATGCAATTTTTTTCTTTACAATTCTACAAATAAAAAAGCAACCAGCAACTGATTTTGGTTTTATGCCATTAAAAACACTAATCAGTAGTCCTTTAAATTGGCTTGTCATCCCTATTTAATGCAGAGTTCCATGTAACTTCTGCAAACAAAAAATCCTGCCATTGATTCTAATCTTTTCAGTTCTGTAACAATAACAATGTAATATATAAGCTGTTAACTGGATGTGACCCAGTTGCCTCTCAAATTTATTGAACATCACAGTTTCGGCGTCTTCAACTGACTTGCTCCCAGCGTTGAACATTATCTGCGCGTTTTCCTTGGAAGACATGGTTTCTGTAAAACAAAAAAGGGGAAAATTTAAGATAAAAATGTATCCACTAAAATGCCTTACATAACGAAAAAAAATTCAACTTAACTAACAGTAATACTATTTAATTATGCGCACTACTTACATCGATTTGGAGGAGCAGACAACAGCAAAATTCTTACAATTTGGATGGCCTAAATGATAAAATGATACTTACTCAAGAGACTGAGTTCCTGTTTTATGCACTTTTCTAAAAAGCTTTGAAAATATGAAATTTCCTCTTATGAAATTTTTAAAAACTTACAACCATGAGGATATGGTAGTAACGACGATGGGTGCCGTATACGTATGTAGTTTGAAAGCTCACTGTACACTTACCAGAGAGTTAGGTAGATGCAATAGGTATGTTGTAACGAGGAAAGAATTTCAGTGTAGACGTAAGTTTTATGCAAGCCACTCTCCAATAAAAGTTTCGCTTGGAGGAAGGAGTTTTGTCGGTGGGAGAACAGCCTTGAATTGTATCGATTGGGGTATTAATCTTACAATAAAATTTCTCTTAATTAGCAACGAGAGGTACTTGCTGGCTTTATGACAAGACACAATATGTCAAGAATATGTCATCACATAGTGCACGATAATATTGAACAATATATTAGAAAATATTTGAGACTTTAATCAAAATCAAAACTTCACAAGTTGATGTATGTACGTATATGTAATTATAATGGAGTAATATTTATATGTGCGACCTAAATCGGAAAAATATGAAAGTTTATAGTGACTTATATTCCTTATAAATTACAGGTATTCTAATTCATAACTTAGAAACTATTGTAAATCTTTCTATATAATGCAATTAATGTTTGCTGCCATTTATGTATCCCTATTTTATTTGGAGGAAAAATGATTTCCGAGCTTGAACACTTAATTGGTCGTGGGGCAGATTGGAATCTGAGAACAGTACAAGATCAGTCGATTCTCTTTTCTGCAATTATGGAAGAAAATGTGGAAGCTTTGAAATACTTTCTTTCTAAAGGAATGGGGGTTAATACGCAAGATGCATTTGGGAGAACTCCACTCCTCCATTCTTGCAAATACGCTGAAGAGCATTTTGAGGAAATTGTGGAAATACTTGCGGAACATGGGGCGGATGTGAATGCTGTGGACAAAGAGGGCAAAAATGCAGTTCAAATATGTAAGGAGAACTGGAAAGGGGAACCGGAAGTGGAGAAACTTGTTGCGCTTAACTGTTACTAAATCGTTCCTTTACTACCACAATAAAAGGTTTTTTGATTTTGGATTAGTGCATTCTCTTGCTCTGAAATCAAGAAAATCATTACTAGATTTTGTTTGAAAGTGTTTTTAGTACAAAGTATTCAATACGAATAGCCGTATCCCAATCTAGATGTTATAGATTTAATTGACTGTTTACGTATAATTTTGTAATGAGAATGATTTAATAATTTTCATGATTCAGTAAACTTTTCATTTGTTTTTTTCTTCAAAATACTGATACATCACGGATACCAATATCCATGTATTTGTTCCGTATCAATTCTCCTTTTTTTTAAAAAATAACAATATTTGCAATGAACTTCAATTCCAAAATTATTGTTACCGAAAACTTTTAAGAAAAGTTTGAAAGCATGTTATCATCGCAAAAATTTGCAATAAATGTTCTTACATTATTTATCTTTCATGTTCAATGCAAAATATATTTATGCAGCGCAAAGAATAAAAGTGTCACATACACAACTATAAGACTTAGTGTGTCCAAGCCTTCGCGATTAACTAAATATTCACCGATTAAAACATTGAATGCAAGAAATTGATTGCACAATAGTAGAAACTTATTTATTTGCACAACTTTGTCATACATATCATAAGGAAACTATAATGACTTAATTTATGTTAGACATTTGCAATCCATTTAAAAAATCACATGAAAGAGGCATCATTAGCTTGATGATAGAATGCATTTAAATTAAAATAAACCTCTACATTGATTTGATTAGGGTACACATCTTCTTACAAAAGACTGCAACTGTATCATAGATACTGAGACTTTAAAGTCAGACCTGGTAATCAAAATTAATGGAAAATGTTCAAGATACTAATTAATTGACTAATTGTGTAAAATTGTTTATTCACCTTTACCCAATGCTCTCACATTGGAAAGGAAAAGTACTACAGACATAAATAGCTATTGCAAACGAAATATTTAATGGATTTGGTTTCATAAGCTAACGGAATTCACTTATGTGATCTTCAAATATTTAAATTTCTTCACTACGTTTAGTGCTTTTATGTAGACAAAAATATCGAGTTACGTAGCAAATTAGGCATTCATTTAAACACTTACAATAATCAGATGTGCCGCACATTACACAAGATATTAAGTAACTGGTATATAGGGAATACGTCAGCTTTCCATCAATTTAATTACTAAATTACTCTTTCAGTTTCTTTAACGAAAGCATTATCAAATTTACCTATGCATGTCACTTGGAACTATGGTGCGTATTAAAATGGTACTAACCTTTATACTCACGTTTGAAAGCTTGATATGGATTCGAATAAATGAGATTGTAGAGGAAATATTTAATACATTTTATTTCATAAACTTATGGGAATACTGAATATTGAGTTTATTTTACGTGCTGAAAATATCAACATAAGCTGGTCTCCCATTTTCAACAACTTAAATAATATTCCAATATGAATGGACAGCCAGTAATAATATACCTGGTCAATTAACAATCAAAACAAAAAAATAATAGCTATTTATAATATATACTACTTCTTAATCTTAGCAAATATTCTTGAACTACATCGTTAAAGTTAATATCTGCAGATTCCACTAAGATGACATTTTTATTACTAACAAAAGAATTCCATTCAGCTATTGCATTCCATTTCACGCACTTTTTAAACTGTGATGAATTTAAAGAGTCTACAACAAATTTTGGTCTTCTTTTTGTAGCTGTAACAGAAAGACAGAACCATGACTTGAATAGTTTACTATAACGGAATTTAAAAAATTTACCTTATGTTAAGTGTTAATAGTATGGCTTATGATACAAAGCTAATCACCCAACTTTTGCGCTTTGATATAGCAAAAAATATCGAGCTACTTAGCACATTACCGGAATCATCAAAAACTTATGCGATAATCAAATGTGTTGCACATGGTATTAGTGACATATCAGTTAATGAATAAATCAGCTTGTTTTAAACTTGAGGCAGCGTGTGTCAAAAATAATTATGGTTTCTATTTACTTTTAATGACATTTCCTAATGCGACAGCTTACCTAAAATAAAGTATCCAAGCAATCAGACACGTGGAGCACATGAATCATGTGAATTTTGCAATGAATACAAAATGCCCTTCTTCACCAGGCCAATTTTAAAGTCAATTATTCATTTGATATGCGACAATGTCTGCACGCAAGCAGGTAATTTTTGGATTAATTTTTTATTCCCATGACCTGCTTCTTTTATCAATCGGGAATATTTTACTGAGGAGAAAGCATGCTCATATACTTTTCTAATGGCGAATTATACCAAGGAATATGAAGAAGGTATGTAAGGAAAAGTCATGCAAAAATACTTGGTAAAACTGTAAAGTATTCCTCAGAGACACAAGCAAGAAAAAATCTGTTCCGCTTGTCAAAATTTTTTTAAAGACTTTGAGCGACAACTTTTTCAATATCAAAGCTCCTTAGTTTTTGTCAATATATGAATATTTGTAAATATTATTGAGTTAGTTCTTAAAACATTTACGCTTCAAGCAAATTTATTGTGTCATGTTGACGATTTTGGTTTGTCATAGGTGAAATCATTGATTCTTTGAAAAGTTACAATTGTCTCTATATTTTAGCTGATTTGTTAGAACGTGACATTCAATGACTAATTAAAAGAAAATTTGTAGTAAGGTTAATACCCCGATCAATACAATTCAATGTTGTGATACCTTCCACAAAATGATTCCCTCCGAACAGACACTTTATTGGAAAACAGCTTGCATAGTATTTACGTCTCCATTTATATTCCATTGTTGGTATTCCAGAGACACAATGATATCCCAAATCTTGTTCCAGTGTACAACGAGCTTTCAAGCTACTTGCGTATATCGCACCCATAGATGTAGCCACAACTGATTGCTGAGACAACAAAACCATAAACCATAGGGCAAAAGTTGTCACCACTACAAAATTTGGGTTTTCCTCAGGAAGTAACCTTATCAGCGTCACGAGACAGATGGACTGAAGAACTGGTATGATCCCGAGAAAAATTGAGATCACCCATTGCCTTTGATATTCATTTAAATACACAGCAAGAACCTGTATGGTTCTGTAGGTGTGAGCAATCTTATGAAAACCTGCGTCACAAGTGTGGACATACGCGATGAACCTTTATAAAATTATTAATTATCATGGTTTTTAGGGGAATTAGGATTATATGAAACCATACATTCTAGGAAATGGATTTTAGAAAATGACCTGAAATTCCAATTTAAGAACTTACGCATTTACAGCGACTTTAAGGCTTTGCAATGGCATGGCCACCATACAAGTGAAGCAAAACACGGCATTTGCTATTCCAAAGAACCACATCCACATATTAGCCGACAGAACTAATATTTTCATCAAGATCGCTCCAACGTTTGCTAAGACAATTGTCCACTGATCCTCTCCGGAGTATTTCCATCCATTGCATTCAGGTATGATCCAATAGCCCACAATAGCCTTTTGCAAGGGTGATTCCAATGGAGACCAAGTGTGAAGATGATTGAAACTACAATAAAATCAGCAATGTTGCCCCAAATGACTGTGAGTAGAAGTTGGGTCGAGTAGGAGTTGTCAGCAATGTTTGAGCCCTCTGAGACAATAGACAATTGAAATTGGGGTAGACCCTGAGCAAGTAAAATGGCGACAAGAGAAGCATGAATGAAAATTGTTAGCTTAATTTGCCAACTCTGTGTTCGAGATAGTTTGGGGACGCGTAGATGTTGTGACTTTGGATCCCAGTGAACCAATTGACCGTGAAAGCATTCACCAATTTTGCATGCTAGGCCAAATAATTTAACTTTCTCAATGACAAGGGCCATTATAATGCATATACAAATAAAGTTTTTTGCTTTAAAGTGTGTGCTATTTATTTATACTCTTTTGGATTCTGGGTAATGAAAGGGTACAAAATGTAACGGAATTGTTTTAACTTTCACCAAAGAGAATACCTTACATACGTTTGCATGAAAAGTTGGGATTGAAGGTAACACATGTGATATCATAACCCAACAATATAGAGCAAGTCATGTGTACTTCATTCCTCGCACCTGTTCGTCAAGCTCTTTACACAAATAGGTACATTGATACTTTTAAAGGACCACCTTCACCACTCTGTTCCTAGTGTTTAGTACACTTGTGTTTATTGCTCAATGAAATATTTGTTTATTTACCATATTTTATTCTATGTGTTAGTGATTTTTTTTGTTTTTAATTATTGTTTGCAATCTTGCGTTAAAAAATTAAATATGGCACCTAAGCGAGCAATTTCAAAATCCAAGCCATTTGCTACTGCACAAAAATTTGAATGTATTTTTTGCACTGCAACTTTATCAACACGATGTTATTTATACATGCACATTAATCGTCACACCGGGGAAAAACCTTTCTCCTGTAGTCAGTGCGACAAGTGTTTTTCAGACTACCGGGAAGTTTCTAATCATCGAAGTATTTATCATGAACGACGATTTGTCAACTGTGATAAATGCAGTTACAAGACAAGATTCCCGGCCAATCTCCACAGGCATAAAAAGACTTGTATTGGAACTCAAGCGATTTTAAAATCTCAAATCGAAACTACACGAAAGTCTACCAAATATGGTTTCAGAATTTCAAAATTGAGAAAACTCAGGTCTGCAGTTAAATCCAAAAATATTGCCGAGTGCACTGAATCCAAGAAGGAAAATAGCAAAATAACGACTACAATGACAGTTAATGATAACAAAGTTTGCAAGGCAACTAAACAATTAAAAAGCGGCGATGCTGGAAACCTGATCACAGTTAACCGTTCAGAATGGCGTGCCACGAATACTTCAAATTTGTTGGTACGGTTAGAACGTGTCCCCAAAATCAAACGGTCAACCCAATTAGTTGATAATCAAGCAAGCGAGAATGGACACAGTAGTAAATTTTCAGCAAAAGGAAGACAAGAACATGTGCCAACAGTGAATGAACCAGTAAAACCGCAAATTGATACTATTTCTAATGATCAAGTTGAGAAGAACACAAATACTCAAACCCCGAGTCAGCATTCCAATTCCAGACAGGCAATTGACTTCGTGTTTCTTTGCCAAAATAAATCCACCGAAATCCCGGAATATCCGAAAATGAAGGTCAGTGGTTTGCCGGAACACCCCTCCAACTTGTTTTATTGTGTGGATGGAGTAGTTACAGAACCAGTCCCTAGTCTCTTTGAGCTGAGAGCACTGGCACCATTACAGGAGTCTGAATTGTTATGAACGCATTGATAGTGTGACATTGTAAATTTTTAGATGTGAGTTATCATAAATACATACATACCAAACTATTATACTATTTTATGCTGATAATTATAATTTATTGTATTTTTGAAATATTTGCAGTTCCTCAGTGCCATTGAATAAACAATGATGACATTGACAAGCATTTTCAAATTCTGGGAGAAGGAAACGGAACCTGATTTTGCACGATAGACTAGACAAATACATAGGTAATAAAGATCAAATCTACATTAACATTTAATTTGGATTCGGCTTATGCGGTTATTGATATCATGGTTGGATTTGATAACATTTTCTAGAATGAAAATATGTATTAAGAATTTTTCCTGGTTCAGGCTCAATAGAAGGTGCCAATGCCAATGTTACAATGTTTTCTTTGATTTGATAAAGTTGTACTTTAATCATGAAAATTTCCGGAAATTCATATTCTATCCAAAAGGTAGAATAAGACAATGTATTTTATACGAAGCAAATTATTTTATTAGGGGGGGGGGGGTTCTTTATTTTGTCACTGTCACAAAATTGTGAATGCCATAAGACACAGAAGTATACATTAAGTTAAATAAAAAAAATTATTTGGTAAAAGTAGCGATGGTCACAATTTATGTATGTCTTATTTTGCCCACCTGATAGCATGAAAATAAAAGATTAGTAATGCTTAGAGAAGATACGGAAATATTAATTTATTAAATAGCTTATAGGACATGTTGTTCTTTAATGTCTGTAAAGATTGGCTGAGAAATTAGTGTCGTATTTACATTTGTGGTATACAACAGATTAAGTGATCAGTTGAAAAAGTCAATCGTATAAAACCATCAAAGCACAAATTTGTTAATACAGCTAGAAAAGCAGATCTAAGAAATAAAGTACGCGTGCTGGAGGTTGGTTACTGATGCTAGGACTTAGGATTTGAATACGAAAGTAATACCTATCTATATTATCGTTATCCATTCACAGAATTTTCCTATCCTGTTTCATTTCCCAATTCATATTATCCAAAACATGAAAAGGCCCTTAAAATTTCACAAGTTATGCTACTGTAGCAGAGATAAAGGGTACTTTGTGATTCTGTTTATTTCCTCGCATTTCTCATCTACCATTTGACTACATTTCTTGAATGCATTATTTCATGCCTGTTTTTACTTAATTTCTCAATAAAAACTGACCGTTTCCTATTTTTTCCGTAAACATTTAACAACGAAGGAAATCTTTTGGAGGGATTTTTTCTGTTTCTTAAATCGTTTTGATGAAAATACAATAGATACAATAGAGATAGAAATGGGAAAACTTTTTTTGGGGAACTATATTCATCATATCCCTTTTTAGCCCTAATTTGTACACTTTCAAAATTCAATGAAATACTGTAGTTGGTGATTTCGTTTATACTTGGTGTATTATCTTAAAAAGCCGGTAAAATACATCTTTGTGCGTACTTTTCCCCACTGAGAAATACAAATGTTAATGAATGTTTTTTATCAACTTAATACCATAGGAGCATTATGATTCAAAATTCAACCAAATGAAAGCGTTTTTTAAATACTTGGGAAAATAATGCATTCATGTAAAGTCTTGAGCATTTGCTCAATTTTTAATGTAAATGTATTGACAATTATTAAGCTACTTATAATGTCGTATTTCTCTTGATAATAATTATTAATTATTGAATAGTCAGTAAAGAAGATATTTTTTCCCAAAATAACAAGAGAAGTACTAAATACTCAAGCCAATTATATTGCTATTCATAATTTCATACTGCCATGCACAGAACAACAACTTTGTTTTTGTTAATATTCTTAATCTCTATCTTGTAAATACAATTGAATGCTTTTGCATACACCAAGTACCAACGGATAATGACAACTCAGCAACGATCGTTACTTGGTGACATTAAAAAAGATTAGCTAAAAATTCATGCGGTAGATTGTTCTAAAAAAAGATTCGTTAAGCTTTGGTTGCTGAGGTTAAGAAAGTAGTACCTATCCATATTATCGGCATCCATTTACAGAATTTTCCTATCCTGTTGCATTTCCATATTCATGTTATCTAAAACATGAAAAGGCCCACATGTGCATAGCAGTACAAGTTATATTACTGCAGCTCAGATAAAGCGCATTTTTCTGTTTATTTCATCTCATTTCTAATCTACCATTTGACTGAATTGCTTGGATGCATCACATGTTGGTCATTTTTACTACATTTCTCAATAAAAACTGACCGTTATCTGTTTTATTCCGTAAGAAATTTAACATTAATTAAAGCACTTTAAAGCATCAGTTTTTAAGAAAACCTAAATAAAGTAGGAAACATTTTATAATGCATTTAAAACAAAACAGACGATTCTATTAAAAATTAATATTTTGATTCTTGTTAACTTTAAAATTTATCTGAAATTTCCAGGAATTCCCCATTTTACCAACTGAGAATTTTCGAAAGATGGAAGACCTAACCTTAAAGTCTCTCAGCCTTCAGGAGATCGATAGCAATAATCCATTATTTTTGGCAGTGGAAAGTGGAGCTTCCCAGGAAGAGCTGGAACAATTGATAAGTCAAGGTGCGGACTGGAAAGAATTAAATGACTGTAAGGAGTCAATTCTTCATGTGGCAGCCGCCGCTGGAAACCTGAAAGCGGTGAAATATTTCCTGGAAAAGGGGGCTACTGTTGACGCCAGAAACGAATACGGAGCTACTCCAGTCATAGTGGCCACCAGTGCCCCATATCACTTCATGGATATTGTCAACCTTCTTGTAGAAAATGGAGCAGATATTCATGCCGTTGACGAACACGGAGAGAACGTACT
>JAQIXX010003343.1:0-20101 GCA_034700605.1 Willowsia nigromaculata | reverse complement strand
ATGACTACCACACTTGTCAGTAGTTGATTTTGGAAACTTCGTTGCCATTACACTTACGACTTCTAGCATGGTTACATTAATTCAATTTCCAAGCTAGATTTGGTTTGGCGATAGCTAGTAAAAGCCCCCTTAAATGAATCAACAACAGCTTTTAATTAACAAAAAATGTTCTGTTAAATGTTTTGCATCCGTTTACAATGATTTTGCCCTAAAAAACTATCTATTCAGAAAACGCATGATTTTGCGTGCGAGCAGAAATCCGTATATGATATCATGATTTGGAGAGAAAATTGAAAAAGCGGGGATACATCCGGATTTTAAAGGGTCAAAATTACCTGCCTATGAAAAATGTAAAAGTTTGGTTTCAGAGGAAATAGGAAATTTTTTATGGAAATTTATTACAACTTACAGCTTGAGAGATAAGCAACCATTTGGGGAGGTTCTTTGCAGACTTAGGTTTTATTGGACTCATCCCAGCGTAGAAGAGGAATGAGAAGAAGCCCTGCAGGTAGTTGATAGCTCCACTCTGAGGCGGGTAACGAGGTTGTCGCATGAAGGAATTAGGACGCCGTGGCTGTGAGAAGCGACGACCGCCCACAAATCTGGCACGATGAATCTTCCTACCCCTACCAGATTTTTGTAAAAGTGGTGGTGGTTCTGAATGCTCTCCTTCTTTGGTTTCAGATTCCCCCTCCTCAATATCCTCCCATTCTGAATCGGAATCTCCTTCAGTATCTGTCTTCATTCGATGAGAAGTTTCTTCACCCTTTCCATCAAGATCGCTCTTCTTTTTTGGTATGACTTGATTCCCCCCTTCTAAATGAGTGGTCGATGAGGAAGGAGATTTGGCTCCTTTCACCAAAGTTTTAGTGATCCGATTTTCGTTGCCCACATTCTTCTGAGGGCCTTTCTTCTTCGGAGCTGGAATAAGTGCCTTTCCTTTTTTGCGTCTTGGAATAACCGAGCTGCCCTCTACTTCTGTCTTAGCCAGAGAAACTGTAGCGTCATTGTCACAGACGCCGACTTTTTCACTAGCATTTTTCAGAGACAGAGACTTTTCATTCGGAAAATTCTCTTCTTGCTTTCCTTTCGAGCGTTTCTCTTCTATCATCCGCGAGGAGAATGCTAGCGGTCCTGAAAGGCCAGCGAGTTCCAAGCTAGACTTGGCCCCTGAAGGATCTTTACTTCCATTGCGCTTCTGATTTCGCAATCGTTTCTCCGGGACTTGAAGAGCGCGAACTGCTTCTTGAGAATTTTCTTTCACTACTTCACTTTCACCTCCACCACCTCCACTAACTTTCTTACTCTCCATCATCGAATTAAATATATTATTTCAAACCAAACAAGTCACTTTTTTATTGTCACTTTTATTTCATTAAATTCCTACTATTTTTTTGTTAGCGATTTTTAATTTAATTTTAAAAGAATGTGAAATGCAGAAGAGATGTGAGTGTTATGTAGAATAACTGAATGAAATGAGTTTTTTTTGAAAGACACTTTCCAGAGGCTAAAGAAACTAAGGATCACAATAATGAGTTGGAATAAATGATGAATTGATAGGATGAACAGCAGAAAAAGGAAAGTATATTGACTGAAAACTGTTCACATCAGAGACAAAAAGATGACTTAACATTTTCGCGTAAATCGAACTCTACACACGGAACTTGAAAGACATTTTAAAAAGAAAGCTGAGCATTTTTTCTTAGTGCACGTAAAGGGGATATAATATTATTGTGGAGTAAGAAGTTGTAGCAGCAAATATTCTCTTCGGTTTACTTTTTGTCTTGTTTCCCTTTTATGCCTGCTGTATGCATTTCATGCAAATGAAGTAGTTAATGTTTCGGACGTCCGGTCTGTGTCTGTGTCTATCTGTCTGTGCACACGATTCTTTTAAACGTACAAAATTTGGCATACATATTCCTTAGGTCAAACGGTCAGCGGAAACCGAAAGGAAACCGTTACAACCGCTAATTTTTGTATCATCAACATAGGGCAAGTATGTTATCATTCGCGTGCATTTGTATCACTGATTATTTTCGCCATCACAAAATTTGAAAACTTTGACGGTTTCAGGGATAACAATTTTACAGTTCATTTCAATGTTTTTTATTTTCTGTGTCAACGGCGTCGGCACGTCAGAGCATTCAGTAATTGGATTTTATGGTTTACACCCTTCTAGTTTCCATTTTTACTTCTTTTTGTGGCATGATATGCTTGCTTGTAGTAAGATAGTTTTGTGGATCCAATAATATGTGGCCAATTAGAATATGAAGGTGAGTTTGCGGTGCGCTGTCATGTCAGATCTTGTAGCGATAATGTTATAAAAGTGTGCACTACTTTATGAAGTGCAAAAGATATTGGAAATTATTTTATCGTTTAACAATTGTGACATGCGATCGGAGAGATACACTCGAGAACCCAAGACAAAGATGCGTGAAGGACCTCCTGGAGTGGCTCGGGCACTTCCTCGCGAGCTACAAGTTCCCCTAACCGGAGAGAGTGACAGGTAGGGTTGCTGGTTTGTAAGCAAAGGTTTCAGATAATACTGGAAAGTTATTTACGTGCTAAGCAAAATGAGTGAATTAGTCTCATGTACTTTACACTAATATTCTCACTGATGGTGTCAAGTGAAATAATATGCAAAAACGTAAAGTAGTCCATGTCTAAGTAAAAATCTGTTGTACCGTACGGCATCGTTATAATGACACGTATAATTTAGACTACTTTCCTCCTATATAAAGTTTGCAATTGGTTTGTAATGAAGCGTCATAGATGAAGCGATTGTTTTCGGTATGTACAATTGAATAATATTGATTGCGCTTGCATTCATACTCATGACATGCAAATTACAAAGTAGAGTTATGGGTCAACGAATTTTGTTTTGGCAGCAGTTCTTTGGTGAATGCAGATTGTTTCAGTTTGAGTTACTGGAACTACTATAAAGACGGTTTTACGTAAAGATCGATGAAGTATTTTTTGCATATTATTAATAATATTTAATTATAATGACATCCCATCAACTTAACTTAACCCTGTATATTGTGCTATTCCACACATTAGTCCACCCCCACCTACACGCATAGATTTTGCAATGCATCCTCTGTCACACACTTTTTGAAATTCATTACACCCCTCGTTAATTTCGTGTCTGATGATGATGAGTGCATGACGTTTCAAGAGATGACAACCAACATGAAACACTGTACAAACTGTAATAGAAAGTTGGCTATTTGGAAGGAAAATACATTTTTTGCTCACTTTAACTTCTTAGTGTTGTTGTTAATGTTAAGGTCACCATTTCATGCAACCAGTGTGTCATTCACTTCATTTATTTTTCGCTGTTGTTGTAATGAGTAAGTATGAAAATTTTAAATTTGTGTATCTTTAAGGGAGACATTAAAAAATATTTCGAACAAAAATTGCTTGAATAATTTCGACCTGACAACTGAAAGCTACAGCGTAATAACAAGTAATGGAAAATATTTAGAAGTTTTTTCGATACATTTTATTTATTTTCTAGCCAAAGAACACTGCAATCACTGCTCAGTTTTCAAAATAGAGACAATAATAATAAAAATTGTTGTTGTCACTATTTGGATATCCTGAGCAACGTAACCGATGGAAAGCGAGAACACAGTTTTTTGCAGCAAAATGGGTGGGGTGGGTCACTCCGCTGCAGCCCGGTGGGGAAAGATATCGAGTAAAAAATTTGTATTGAATATGCATTGAAAAACCCACATTCTAAACTATGTTTATAGAGAGTTCATTTAGATGCAGAGTAAGTTGCTGTTAAGTGGCAAATGAAATAATTCATGGAACTAGGAAAATGGATGGGTTGGCTCCATTTGACACTGTTATAAATCTGGCTAATACTCATTAAGTGACCAAATAAGTCATAATATGCATTCTCCCATATCTTTTTAATGTTCCTCCAAAATTTCACCAACTTTGGTTCTCTATTAAATGAATGACGGCAGTCGCGGAGAGCACCTCCTCCCCCAGGTGCACTCACCCATCTCAAAATCACGCTATGGATATTACCTCGTTCCTTAATTTACCTTAAGTGCCGTATAGTTTATAATCTCGGATATCGTGGATTTTATATGCGTCATCATTCATCAATTGATTGAAAATCTGATGCAATGGAACATAATACTAACGGAACCTTCGGCTTTCCTTTCTCACGATGCAGATTTTGAGAAGTGAATGGTATTGAGTGAGAGTGTTTTAACATTAGTGAAATTGTTAGCAAAAATACTCATTGGTTTTTTCATTTACAGAAAACCATATTTGCTTACTTCTTTTGCTGAGTTACTGCGTAATAAAAACTTCGGTAACATGATCGTTTTTACCCTTTTTTTCTAAACAATATTTCGACTTCTTACCACATTGTCTTCTAAATCTTTATCGCACTTAGAATCTGCTATCATGTATCAAATAGATATAAAAAATTAAAGTTAGGGCTCTTGGAAATACTGTGCTTTCAACTATTGCTTCTGCTTTCACAAGTGTTATAAAATTACTTTGCTTTCACCGGAAAATCCAACAGCAATGGACAGGTTACAAAATGCATTTGTTTGTCTCTGTAAAGAGGGTTTTACTTTAAGATTGCCGAAGGGTGTCACGATTTTTTGGTGTTCGATTTTGATGAAAATTTTGCAGGATAATATAATTTGATGCGTAGATTACATATCTGAAAGAATTAGGTATTTTCATTAATCATAGCCCGAGTAGGGCCAAAAATGGCGGGAAATTTTTAAAAATTTTTTAAAACTTTACCTTGGGAGCATATGGATACATAAGTTTATGTAATTGTTAATCAGTTTTTCATAAAATTCTTGGAAGCATGCAAGGTCCAAGTGTTTCAAACAAACTGTTACACACCGTTGCAACGCCCAAAGTTTTTATTATGGGATTGCTAAAACAATAAATTGAAAATAAAACTGTTTCCATCAATTTATTTGCTTTCTGAGATTTTTCGGTGTCAGCTCAAAACCACACAATCTTTTAGGGAAGTTTGTTCCATTATATCTGCAAAGCAATCTACACCCAGTGTTTTAAGGGAACAAATGTACGGGTCATTATGGGAGAAAGTATGATTCTGAAACAAGCAGAAGCAACACTTTCTATGAATTCTATGTACATTTTTTCTCGCAAAATTTCACACATAAAAGAGTATATACCCTACAAATTTTCCTTTTTTGTTTGAGCTTCTTAGAAAGAGCCAAGATTTATGTGCCTTAGGTTTTAACCTTGACACGAGATGGAGTGCACCTCCTCCATTCTTCATTGAATTTTGGTATGATTCCTGAGGCAATAAAGTTAGACAAAACACTTTCGTGTCAAGATTTGGCAAAGAGTGATGGTTCTGATCGGATGTTTTTCAGGAGTGATGACAGGGTTTTATATCTCGTCAGTATATAAAAATGCACTTTTAGTGAATTTCTTATATAATAATAAATTGTGGTATTGTATCATATATCAGCTTGACCTGACTCAAGTATAACAATAAAGTTGGATGGCTGGATCGATGTTTAATTGATTACTAGCAGTGCTAGTTTTATTTAAGAAGAATCACCGGAAACTGCACAGAACAACTGGCACAATTACTAGACACATAAGTGACACAATGAAAGCAAAAGCACCATATACTGTGCAAACTTAATAAAATGCTCTTGATTCTACTGATGATGATAAATAATACGTTGAATAAGTGAATGACTCAGATATACTAAAAAGGTTTCCATATGGTTCTTGAACTGTCGAATAGCATGGCGTTTGAAGATTCCAAGAATGACCTCGAACACTCAGAATAATTAGTTTGAGTTCATCGTGACCACGTTACATTATTCAATCACCTGCGGGAGGTAAATTTCTGTAAACCGCCTTAATTTCAGATAGTTTGCTGATTAGGATAAAAAATTTCATGTGATATTTGAAAACCAAGTAAAGAATTCAAGAATTAACGTTAATATCAAAGCTTTAGTATATTTTATTCTTGGAACACAAAAGTTTTAAAATTCCATAGAGAATTAATGAGCGGTCATGTATAATGATGTATTGCTTGTGGTTTATATGCTTAAAAGTATGCCTAAGTGGAATTTTCATCCTTTGGAATACAGGAAGTGGACCGAATGCTTTCTGGTACCAAGTACCAGTTTATTATTTCTTGTCATAGTCAATCCTTTTTCATGGTCAAGTTTTGTTTCCCCTTTAAAAATGCAGCACTCAAAACAGTTTGAATTAAACTAGGGCTTTGTGAATTGATGAACTCAATATTTTCCCATTAGGCATGATATAATATTTATGCATGTTAATTTTTTTCATCTCAGTGTTCATGCACAAATTGTTGAACTCTTAAATTTTTTATAGAATTAGCAATGAATATATAAGGAAATTAAATGTTGGGAGAAAATCATGGTTTTTGTTTTGTTTAACTAAAACTTTCAAAAGCTTAGTTCTTCTGCAAACCATGTTTCAAACCAATCCAGGGTGTTTTGCTGTTAGTCGAACCCGCAGATTATTGTAGCGATACCGTTTCATTCCGTTTAAAAGCAACGCTATTCGAAATCTTCAAAACGACAAAATAAATTTTCAAGGCAACGCACAAAATTCGTTAGAAAAATATTTATTTTATGAAATTTTTCTTACTAATGATTTTATAATTAGTTTTCTGAGGAAGGCTGAATTCAGACTTATGTAAGGCTTTACCCTAAACAGAGTATACGTACACTAAAGCTTCTTTTGTTAGTAAAAGTTGACGTGAATATGTTTCCAAGAATTAGCTAAGCCAATAAAAACTATGTATAAAATTTTAAGCCTTTAGATTCGATGAAGATACTTCGTGTTTCATTACAAATCTGTTTAAAAGCACATCATCAGTTTTTCTAGCATGCAGAACATGTTCTGAAACTAATAAGTGCCACACAAGCTATTTTCTATAAACTACAAAGTATAAAAGACTCATTGCATTGCTTCTGGCATTAAAATTATGCTTTCATTAAATATTTTTAAGCATGAATCCATAAGAGGGCTTGTTAAGTTTTGATTTTTATGCATAGGCAAGTAGTTCAAAACTAATGACAGGTTTAGGCTCACGGCTGTACGCTTGAATCGCGCTACCAGAATCCCCTTTCTCCTTTGATCTCTTTGGTTTCTTTACAAAAGAGAAAGTCTCAAACCTGAATAAGCTAAGCAGCTTTTATGCTTTTCAAGTTGTTATCGACCAATATGTATTATTAAGTAATGTTTCTTTTCATCTACATATTTCTTTGCTGTTTTTCTGATGATTTACATTTCATCTTGTGAACTTTGTTTACTTTATTTCTGTTTCACTGCAAAAGTTATTTTCAACAGAATCTATTCAAGATTAAGATTTTCCCTTCAACTAATGGGCATTTGCAAAATGTGTCACATATTTTAGCTTTTAAATACATTATTCACATGTTTTGATTCAAAAATTTTTGCGTTGTAGTTGATTTCTCATTTTCGCTTGCAAATTCTTGATGGCAGAAATGTTGGATTGCTTATTTTCCAATTCATCTATGCATCAATAAGTTTATGCTTCAGGTATCAATTTCTAGGCTGAAATTTCCTAAGAAGCTTGTACGTAACTGAATGTCTCATATTTATCATTTTTGTGGTTTTACAAACAAAAAAGACCAGCTGCTAATTTATTCTATGCGGTGAATTTCTTCTGTACTCGTTTGCTGTAAGTAAGTTGCATGTACATAATCATTGCTGTTATGATCGCAACTTGCATATGAAGCCTAAAATGATACTAATGAAAACCGATTCCTATCGTTTGTTACTCTTTTACTCTGTGGATAGGCTGAACTGACGTAATGTTTCCACATAATTTTGCTTTCAGTTTATTGGAGTGATTTATACCGCATATTATTTAGTTATGGCTTCCAGTCACAATATTTTGTTGGCCTTCAGAAATTTACCTATGTTTATAGAATATTTCTGATGAAATCATATTAGTGCTTACATAAGTTGTTTGGTCCAGATTTGAAAGCTTTTGCAAACAACACATTTGGCGGAAAAGATTGTCTATCTAGAAACACTTTCACATGAGAAAATACAATTTGACAAGAAAACGTTTCAATTTCTTTTTATCTGAATGGCAAATAAAGCATATGTTTACTACAGTGTGACACATAAGTACATTTTTGGAATATCAATGCAATTTCTTTCCCATTCCCACAATAACTTGGCATATAAATAATGAAAATGCAATAATAGTAAGCCACATATCATGCATAGGAAAATGCATATTGCTTACTTAATACCTTTCAATGATATATTTTCTAAGTGATAGTATATTTCTAATCTAAATATTGTATGAGCTTACCGTTTTGCTGAAATACACTCCTAAATAAGCTAAAATAAATTTCAAATCAAAAAACACGAAATATACTTTGTAATAAGTGATATTAGCAACTTATTTTTGGTAAGCGTATGCTGGAAAGAAATTAAAAGCAAAAACATAGAAGTACACTGAAAAAAACTATATAGTTACATGAATACTGAATTAGTTTTATTTTATCATCTTTTTGTAAATCAGTTAGACTTGTTGCGTATAAATATTGATGCAATGTGTACTCATGCATCCCAATTAGATCCAATGAATTGAATGACTAAGTAAGTAGCTTCAATTTCGTTATTGAATACTCTCTATGTACAATAAGTCCATATAATAAAATGACTCAGAAGACTATTAGAAAAGTGTGTTATAATTATAGACATTACTGTTATCATTAAACTTCTTTGCAACACAATCAATCGCTAATTATTTTTTTTAGCAATATTGTAAAATTTAGTTCTGTGCCTAATCAAAACAAAATGAAAAATACATAGATCGAAAATATTCATGCTAAATTATACTTCCAACTGACTCACAGCCATCCGTTGGATAGAGAATTATTTCACACTCATATTATCAGTATGTCTGATAAAAAATGCAACAAGATTAACAAAAATATTTTAATGATATTAAGTTAATATGATGTATGTATTTATTGACGTAAGAAAGTAAACAATTAATAATGTCAGTCTTTCAGATACTGAATGATTGAGAGAATATTTTTTGGACATTCACAAGAGTGCTGCATGAGTGACACTTTGTCTTCTGAAAAACATCTTAATACAACAAAAACAATTAAAGCTGCAAGTTATTATGTAAATCTATTAAATTGTTAACTTATATAAGAAACTAATTCGTAGTACAGGTCGTATCATATGCAACAAAATTTATTATGCTTTCAATAATAAAACTATCAAGTAAATAATGGAAAATACGTCTATTTTAGTACCAAAAACTCGTAACAACAACAGTCGCGAAAAACGGTCTACTTTCTGTTGCCGATAATTGGGGTATTTTTTGCAATATATTCTGAGAAAACCTAAAATTGTATGAGTAAGCAACTCCTGGACATCTTTGTGGCTTCTAGCCAAATTAACTTTTATTATTCCATTACTGTTCATTGCATATTGACACCTTGGCACACCCTTTTGGATACCATACGTTGTTCAAAGTAGCACAGTGCTGTCAGCAGTAGTGAGATATTTGGAAAAACAATTTTAACGGTAAAGCAGTTTTATGATTGTGTATACATATGCCCGAGTTATGAACAAAATTGTAATATGCTACTTACTGAATTGTAGACTAGGCGGAATTTGCCATACCTCATTGACCTTACTGTCGAATCTTCGGTTTCTATCTAGTAGACCACTGCTGTCTATATTTTTCTAAAATTCATGTTTATCGCACAGTTTACTTTTAAATACAAGAGTTGACTGTTGTGACATGTTGTGTCATTGAACTAGACATCGCGTTTCTATAGAATATTTTTTCCACTCAATTCGGTTGAGTTCCATGTTTATTCTATAACTGCCACGTAAACGATTTTTTGGTTTTTCTGCAGAAAGGAAAAATCATTAATGACAAAATGTTGACTTTATGTTGAAACTCTCTATCTGGGTATCACAGCTTTCTTTAACTAAAGCGTTTCATGTAGCGTAACACAGATCTTGCAATAGCTTAATAAATAAGATCTGAAATACCTCCACCACGTCACATGAAATTTGCATGTTTTGTCTATGTGAGCAAACAATAAAAAAACTGATGCAATCACATTTATTCCCTTGTTAGGCTTGTATACTTTCTTTAGAAATGAAGGCTTTCAGCATAATACTTCCTTTCTTTCACATCCGTTGTAAATCAACCTTCATACTAGAAAAATACCCATCCAGAATCTTTGAAAATGTATGTTTTTTATCTAAATTTGATTCTACGACAGGTTGGCAAAAGACCGGATTGGTGACAAGGAGATCCAGTTTGGGAAAAACGATTTGGTCCGAATTAGGGAAATGAAAAGTCCAAGTTGGTGAAATCGAGGGCCAAATTGGGGAAATCTGAGGACAGTGCAAAAGTATATAACAAACACGTTTACTATATTACCCTACTTCTTTCCCTCAGAAGAACCATTTCTAGCAAATACTAATGGCGAAAGCTTTTTTCTACTTTCCTATGTACATTGGTGGAAGAAAACGATATCTCCATACTTCATGTTGTTCAGTTGTACGATTAACATTGTGATATTTTTTGCGATCGTAATGAATATTGGTGAATCCATTTATATGTTAAGTCAACATGAACATAAATACAGCATGATGGATACTATTACTTATTTTAAAAGTATCTATTAAATTTTGGAATGAAGTTTGAAAAGATCATTCAATGCTTGCAACATTTTCTATGGCTTTGTTATTGAAACCAGTAAACCTGTTGTTATTGCAGGGATGGCCGCACTCATTAAATTTTGTATTTTTCAGTCTCACATAATTCCTGGAACTCTAACTGATTTGTCTCCATGAAAAAGGTAAGACTGAACAGGGCAGACTTTTCAAAAGTATATTTTAAAAAACTGTTTGTTATAAGGTTAAAACCTTAATTTAACGAGAACCTAAACTTAGATTAGGTATTTTCATAGCACGAGTTCTAATGTCGAGTTAGGCGGGCAGTAGGGAAGATCACGGCATTTTTTCGTCCCTAAAATAAAATGTGCATCCAGGTTATGCTTATTTCAATTAGACTATGTTTAGAATTCGTAAGCAGTAACAACTGCGTATGAAACTACTACAAATCCAAATTGTGGCCAGTAATTTAAGTGTTGTTTCCACAATTTTGAAGGTAACCACTAGCAGTACGATTAGTTTGCTAATTTACAGCAAAGTGCAGTACCTCTACCAATTCCCTAATCCGGACCAAGATTTTACCCACTTGCATTTTGGTACCGTTTTGAGGTCAGGTTTGGGGAAATGAAAATTTCACCAAAATAGTTTTTTAACAACCTGTCACAATACATACAATCAAAAAATATATTGCAAGTTTCCAAAGTTTCTTTGTGCATGTAAGTTCAAAAGCAAATGTTTGTTTCAATGGTCTAGTTAAGCTTTCCTGATTGCTTTAAAAAAGTTACATTACTTTGTGTGATCTTTAATTTTCAAAACTAGAAGGTAATTCGTAGTTACGAGCGCATTTATTTTTCTAATTCATTTTGTTTTAGGAACAGCAATTCAATTATTTGATTGTATTGTATTATAAAAGGTAACGTTTAGCTTTAAACTCTGCTTTCACCTTTACTGTTCTATTTTATTTGAACTTTCCAAATTCAAGCGCATTTACTTGGCTGGTACACAAAATGTGGTCCGATCCTTTCGTGCATTTTCCACAAAAAGAGAACGACAAATAGTAGCATTGTGTGAAAATAAGTATACACATCATGTAAAACTACTTTTGTCACATGTTGTTTCAAAAATTTGCATGCAAAGTGTTTGTGTCCCATCCCCTGTCTACTGACATTGTTTTTAGGTAAATATAATATAACATGAACCCTGATTTCAACAGTTAAAACGGAGACGTAAGAAGTACTCCATTGAAATTTCAATTTGTGAATACCACGAGTGTCTACTTAAAAAGAGTAAGTAGATGGATGAAAAGAATTTCATAGATTCCTTAGCCTCTGGGCAAAAAAATTGAATATGGCAAATGGCAAATATTTGGAATTTAACAGTTCTTGCTTTTCAAACATGAGTGAATCCTGTTTCCTGGAAGTCGTTTTTATTAAGAGGAAGTGTCACATTTGCAGAGCAGGCATAGCAGAGCCAAATTATTGTTCCGCCACCAAATATTCACTGTTCTCCTTTCATGCACGTCTGAAGCGCTGGAACTCCAGTGATATGCCCTAAAACCAAGAAGAAGTTACTTCCTTTTAGCCAGTCTGTTCTAGTTTATGCTCGAGGAAGGAACACAACAGAGTTTTTCGTGTACCTTTTTCCCTTTATTTCACATACATACCTATACCAACTCACCAGACCGAATTCAACCTTTCATTCCAAATTTTCTAGAAAGGCGTCATTAAATTGTAACTCATTATACAAGTGCCAGAATGAGTTACGTAGATGAAAACGATACTTTTGATTATAAGTCGGTGAGAAGTTTCTTAACTGATTGGCACAAATCTCAACTCTCCCAAGTTGATTCAAAGGCTGGAGTATTGTGCCTTTTGAAAATTTGGTTTAGTAATTCTAGTGTGGACATTGAAGGTCTGACTTCAAGACTATTATTCATGATCAGTTCGTGCATTCCATGGTTCTAAGCTAGTTTTTTCGTTATAATAAATTTTTTAGAACCATTCTGTAATTCATCATGGGATCATGTATATTGCTGGCCTTCAACTTTACCTGAAACAGTGATAACGAAACCGTGCTCAGAAATGTTCCAAAGTTTATACCCACAATACGCATCCTACTTAAAAGGTTTATACACACAAGTATCTTCTTTTCATCAGCTAATTATATTATATAAAGTTTAACAATGGTGGTTGTTTGTTACATTTGAAAAGGAAATGCGAAGAGAGAATGTCTAAAGAATGGTACATGGATGCCAGAAGACCAAGGCAATTATGAAGAATGTGAATTGTCTTATAAGCTATATCTTGAAGATGCTGTAAGTTTCAAAATAATCACATTTTGTTAGCTCATATAGAGTATCACATGAGAATGACGTGAGTAAATTCCTATTTTTGGGATTAAGAAAGAGGAAAATTTTTTGCGTTCGGCTGTCCACCACATGCTATTTTATGGATCTATACTTTCTCTCATATCTCTTGGAGTTTCGCTGGCTATATTTTATCACTTCCGGTAAGTTTCTGTTTTGTATATATAATTAATTCTTATCGTTGTATTTGATCCAGCACGTTGATACGTGGCATACAGATTCTCAAAATTTCTATGGAAACTTTTGTGTGGTTTAATAGCGCATTTTATATATTTCCATGAGAAAATCTGTCCTGAAGTTTAATATTTAATAACTTTTTTAGCAAGACATCATTTCTAAAACATTGCATAATTCTCATTTAGCAATTGTTATTCGCAACTTCTCAGAAACTTATATACTATCTGTACTTGTAAAAGTTTCATCCAGTATCGTAGGCGTAAGAAAAAATATCTGCCACTGACGTTACATGTTACGTGCACATTAGTAGGTTGCCAACTTATAAGCTAATTAATGGGTTGCGTAATTCAGGCTTACAACATTTCCACGTCTATAACTACTCCCACATGACAGGAAAGGGAAGCAAGCATAATCTATTGGCATTAATTCGAAAACAATACGAAATGCAATTTCTTCACTGCTTCTTATGTCACCTCGAGGAGGATTACGCAATGAAACCGCAAAACGATCACAGGAACATATATCAAGTCTGTAAATTGGAAGTCTGTAAATCTCTGTAAATTGATGATTTATTGGAAGAACAGGATAAGGTTATTTTGAGAAAAAAAGGGTTTTCGTAGATTAGGTTCGTAAAGCAATAATGAAACGAAGGGATGAAATACATGCTGTTTTTTAAATACGTAAGATTCTTTGGTATAGAAAAATATACCGCCATCGATACATTTTTTTAAATGACAAGTGAATTTCCACCATCGAGCCGGCTTATTGATTGATAACAGATACACGACAAATTTTCATTGCCAGTGAAGACTAGTCGTAGGTAAAATTTATGATGAGTTATATCTTTGCATTTAATGCATCATGTCATATATCAAAACATTTTAAATTCTTAAAAACCTTACATAGATTACTTACAATAACGATTTTCATACAATATAGAAACTATTTAATTATTGTTACTATTTTCTACGTACAATTAAAAATTATACAAATACTCTCAATTACTTATACATTATATGAACAAACATTTCACCTACATCATGTGTAGGCGTCTCTAGAGATATTTATTATTATTATTCTTTAATGAGGTTTTTGTAAAATGGATGAGCACAGAAGATACATGGTTTCATCTGCTTATAATTCAGTTTTTCATATTCCAAGTTTCGTCAGAAGTGAATTTTCATGTGTGGGATGGCCTTTTCCTCTGGAATTTTGTTAACAAAAATGTCGATTCGATGGCAGGAAATCCTTTCCCACGCTGAAATGTTTACTTCTAAACAAGAGGTTCTATTTATTATTCAGGAGTGATGATGACTCACATTATATGAACCAACTAGCTTCTTGCTTCCAAACTACCGCGTAGAAAGTGTTTTAGTGTTTACTTTCACAAGTTATAAATGCATTGCAAAATGCTACAAACATATCACGAACCCACCATTATCTCAATATAACCCGAAAACCCCGCCTTTTATGGAGTTCAGGGTTTAAAAGATCTACATGGGCTTTGGGGGCTTTAACAGTTTAAAATGTTGTATATTACACTTGTATGTAGGGACTGTTACTGGCGAGTTTTCTTGGTCCCATTTGAATACTTGTTAATTTTATATCTTACCCCGCAACTACATAAAACCCAACAAAATCATAAAAAATCAAATAAAACCCTGGTTTTATTGGGCCTGTCCACCAGCTTCAAAACCCCGGTGCCATGCCCGAAATGCCGTAATACCTTGCCGTTATTTACATATCCTTTGGGGTCAAAAAAAGTTCAAATTTGAGACTCAAATTGTAGTTTATGTAATGAATTTCAAGTAGATGCTAAGATAGTCTAGTATATACTATACTACTCTTTAGTATTTTTGTTGATACTCGGGGCACGACTGAATTTTTCCTTGGACCCAAAGGGATATTTTTGTAGAATTCATGTAATCTCATAATGTGTATTTGTTTGCAATATGTAACTAGAGTAAGGGTTTTTTCTCTGAAAACGAGAACCCATACACTCCCACATTTGTAACTAGGATTTCGTCGCATATTAGTTGTGATTCCCTAGAAAAATGTCCCTTGAGTTTACTTGAGAGATGCAAAATAAAATTTAAGGAAATTTGAACTAGCAAAAAACACAGCTTGTAAACGTGCAAGGTCATATGATTTTGCGCTGGAGACTGTGAATTGCAGTTGTAAGTTTTCTGTAGCTGTGGAAAGCCTTCCCAGTGGCGATAAATTTCATTTAGTTAAAGCAACACCCTTTCTCACCTTACTTGTTAGTGCAATGTGATGCAGTATTTGTATTTGCAGTAAATTCGGTTTAGTTTTCTATTATATCTTAATAATGGTTAGAAGTTGAGAGCCGCTTGAAAGTTAGTTATTGGAATGTACTAAATATGTTCTTAGGTTCGAATTAAGGAAACCCTTTGAAATTATTTGATTATTTGTTCTGCGTCCTACGAAAATAAGCGTAATTATCAGCCATATTGTCATGTCACATGAGGACTCTATTAAAGGCTTTAAAAAATATTTTTCAAACCTTTTTTACTTGAGAATGGTTCTAACATACAATCTTACATCTTCATTTTCAGGTTGATCGTGTATATCGATATTTTTGTGTTCGAGTTTTATTTTTGTTTCTGAGTGTTACTTCCATATTCAAAAGTCTTTTTTTTGAATTTTGTGGCTTCAAGCAGCCAATAAGCGCATCATTAGAAGTCAGTCTCCAGTAATTGGTGGAAACTTCATATTTCTAATTGAATTTACAGTTGGTTGGGTAGTCGAAAATCAAGACATTAACCATGTAAGTAATGTCATATAGTATCAAATTGCTGAGTAGTCAAAAGTTTTTCACTTGGCAACTTTAGTGATCATGATCATAACTTTGTGGGCTTGGAAACTTGCCATTGAACAGTCAAAGCGTAGAGTGTAGTATTTTTACGACATCTTGTGTTTTGTTCACTCTGTGACTAGCTTTCAAAAATGATATAAAACCTTTCATATGTATGTGCTGCGTAGGAAAAATCCACGGAATAAGAAAGTGAGTAAGTAATGGAAGCCAGCAATGTGTTTCTGATGCACATAATGGTTTTCCTTTGCGTTATTTTCTTTTGATGACGTTTCAAATAAGATAATTTATTAGACATATGCGATGAAAATATGTATGAAGGAAGGGCAAAAGGTTACCCTTTTGTAGTGCAGTCGTTATCTTTTCTCTATAAGCACATTCTATCCCTTTTATGAAAAATAACAAAGAGATGGTATTACCTGGTATTAAGCTTATCGGAATCATATTCGTAAATGTACAAATTGTTACGTTTTAAACCTTTGGATTTATTATGGAGCTGTCACATGCTCGGTTTTTTATGCAGTTTATCACTGCAGTGGTATAGGATTGTGTAGACATTATATGCCACACTAACCTTCTAAATAATTTATGATGCTCTAGGGTTAAAACAAATAAAATTTCAAACAAAAGAAAAAGTGTCACATATTACCATACTGTTTTTTTAATATATGGGGCCCTTGGGTCAAACAAAATGTTTCATAACAATCTCACTGTAGCTTGAAAACTTCTAGGAAATGCACCAAACTATATTTTTATTCTTATCTCAAATTCCATTGACGACAAATGTTGACATATTGATAAAACATCTTCCGACACATTTTTCCATTGAGCAATGTGAGTCATTGTGAGTTGTGCAGTACACATAATGTGATTCATCAGTTATTTTAAAATTTGAAAGTTTAAGAAAACTTCGCATAATTTTGTGTGCGGTGATGTAAACAATAGAAAGTTATATTGTTTAGAATTTTCTACAATATACATTCTGTAGTCAGAATTACGGCAGTGTCTGACACGGTAAATGTCATTTTGTGGTGAAAATTTAATCGAAAATGCATTTTTATTTCATAAAACATGCTTCACATCTTTTGCAAGATGAAACCTGTATAACGGCGTTCTCGGATATCCGAGTGTGTTACCAAGTTAGAACTGCATTGCCGTAGCAGATTTTTGTAACGTTTAAATGGAACTGTATGCACAAGGTTTAGTTGATTAAATAAAAAACTATAATCCAAAACTGAAATCAAAGAATGGACTAATCTATGTTACGACACCTAACTGAATAGAATATATTTTGAGCTTTTGGAATGGTTGTATTTTGTTATTGCAATTTTGGGACATAACATTCTCTCAAAAAAGTGATCACAAAACGAAATTATTTGTTGTTGCAGTGAAATAAAGGTAATGTTTGTGTCCATATGTCTTCAATGTGATTGTGTAATTGTTCAAGCCAGTTTATTAGTTTCGATGATTGTCTGAAGAACAGTTTGTTCATGTTCACTAGAAGCTAACGCCTTCAATTGCATTTGGAGCTACAAACAGACAAGTTGCGAATGATTTTTTATAGGATGCTAATATACATGAATTGCTCAAGGTAAACAAATCTGGAGTTGTGTGTGTAAAAGCAAAAACTTCTTTGAATGCTTTGATTTAATTTTCTGATTTTTTAAAACGGTCAGAACGCCAACGCATCTGATTTTTCACTTATTCAGTAGACTGCATTAAATTTCTTAAAGCCAAAGGATTCATTCTACTCTTTCTTAAAAGGTTCCATTAAATTGTAACTGTGCCATAACGAGTTACGTGGATGAAAATGATACTTTTGATTTTGATTATCAATTGGTAAGGGTAAGGAGCCTTCTTACCGATTGGCACAAATCTCACGCCTCTGAAGCGGATTAATAGACGGGTGTGCTGTGTCTTTCGAAGGCGTGGTTTAGTAATTTTAGTTTTGAAAATGAAGGTTGGTAATCATAGTAATTGTTTATATTCACTACATCTATCACATGTGCCAAAGCGTGTCTTCTATAATTGAATCAAATTTAGGAATATTTTGTAGTTCATCATGGGATCATGTGTTCTGTTGACCTTCAACTCCACGTGAAAAAGTGACTGCCAAGCCATGCTCGGAAATGTTTCAAAGCTTTTTTACTCAAAATTCACCTCATTTAAAAGGTGTATTCATATAAATATCTTCCGTTCAAAATATAATTCTAATGAGATCTGACAAAGTTTATTGTATGCTTCATTTCAAAAGGAAATGCGAAAAGGGAATGTCTAAAGAAGGAAACACGACTGCCGGAAGACCACGGAAATTATGAAGAATTTGAATTGCCCTATCAATAATATCTTGATGGAACTGTAAGTCTTTCAAAATCATCTTATTGTGGTATCTCATGCCGGATATAAAACGAAAGGTACAGAAAATGAGAATGGTATGAAGTAATTTCCTCTTTTGCTCCGTAACAATTGCAAAGCTTAGAAAATATTATTTTATTTTGCAAACATTTTACACAATTTTGTTCAAAAATGTTAAGCTTTATGTTGTCGTTTTACCGATCCAAAAGCAGCAAAATAATTGTATGCTCATTTCTTGTCTTACACAGTTCAAAGGAGTTTACCTATCAACAAAATTGTCATCGCCAAAGTTCACCTTGATCACATGACAACTCCTAAAGCAAGAACCTTTGTTTCCAGATAGAATTTTTAATACGAGCTCGAGCTTCGATGGTAGTAAAATTTTGAACCACTTTTTTTGTCATTCTACCGATTATCCCAAGTTGACACCCGATTGCGTCTGCTAGGAGCATTCCAGAGAATGCGAGGGAAGCAAAATCCCCATCATCTAGTGCCAATGCATGTTAATCCAGACGCGACAGAAGAAGGAACTTTCAAATAAAACTATTCATCACGTGACATGCATTCTTGCTTACACGTGCATTAAGTAATTAAATATTATCAATTACTTTGAAAGGTTTACGCAAGTTATATTATACTACTATATTAACCATAATCTAAGCTAGCAAGCATATATGTACATATCATATCACATGCTATAGTTCAATGTTTTAAAAATTATTTTTTAATGTAAAATCAGTTCCAAGATATATGTTTAATATCCGTCCATCACGAAACTGATGGATTGATAGATGACTCAGGGCTGTGATGGATAAGTGGACAATAAGCTACCCCTCTGCTAAAATACTTAAGTTATATTTGCTATTGGGGTTCCGATGAGTCTATAGACAAAATTCTAGCAGTGAAAATCAAATCAGAAACATTTGTACAAAATCACAATGATACTTTTCTTCCTATTTTGTACATTTGTGTTGTGATTGGATTACTAAAAGCAAAAATAGACTCCGATAATGGCATGTATCCCCTAATTACGAATCTTCCGGAACTTATAAATTCCTTTTTCACAACTGAATTGCCTTGTGATTGTTGAAAACTACAAAAATATGAATCTTAAACCCTTTGATCATTCTATCGTTCTGCGTAGATTAAATGTTACACATGCTGTTTCATTAGAAAATGGAAAATCTTACAAACATTCGATTAGGGGATTTCAACGGAGTTTGGAGAGTCCTAAGATTAAAGATCCAAATAATTGTGCTTTAAACCCACCTATCTTCTTCATTTCACTCCAGTTGCTCGTACACTTTAAAATATGTAAGTACATTTATTGCGTTCGTTTACTTGTTTAAACTTAAAAATAATATGTCAATTTTGATCTAGTACTGTGAGTCATAATTCATTGCATTTCTAATTTTCTTAAATGGAAACAATAATTAGCATTTATCAGGTGCACTATATAATGAGTTTTATTTTACATTACACAGCATTCGCGTTATTCACATAAAGTGCGAGTTGTTGGATCTTGCTTATGCCTGAACAAACCCCGTTTCCTAGTGAAGACAAAGCCATGGAACTGGCAAGTTCAAATTGTATTTTACCCAGGTCCAAAGGAATGGAATAGTCCAAAAATATTTCATTATGAACTACCAACAAATGACATTTCTCTTGAA
>JAQIXX010003342.1:0-20107 GCA_034700605.1 Willowsia nigromaculata | reverse complement strand
AGTATCAATGTGATTTTTATGTTTTGTCTGTCGTTCACTTTCGTCTTGCACTTTAGTTGTTGTATGTAAACATTTGATGTACCATTGAAGCGTATCAATCAGTGTTCACGATTTATGTAGTGCCGATTTTGGTGAATGATGGGCTTAACTTTTATAACTTCTCATTTAACTTTATAACTCGTTTTTTCTCATTTTTATTGCTATCAGTAGCATAATATCCATAATCCAATTCTTAAGAAACTGAAAACAGTGAAGTGGCTAGCTATAAAGTACATGAAATCCAATGAAATGCCTGATATTTATTTAAGAAACTAAGTGTAAGCGCAAGTACTAGTTCATTTTACGCCATGCAGATTTGATCAGATTATGGGATATGTGCCATTTATCATAGATGTCCTATTCCTTGAAACCCAAATATTATCCCTATGTGTATAAAACATGAATATGAAAGGTTTTTGAGTACAAAAACTCATTAGGTTTGCTTTTAGTCCTGAGGTTCTTCAAATATTTACAACAGTATTAGAGTGGAAATCATTAGAAGAAAAAGAGAATGGTTAAAAAAATCTGCAACAAACTTACATACAAAAACGGATAAGCTTACACCTTTATTTGTTAAAATTCTCATTTTACCATAGAACTTAACGAACAAGAAATTTCTCCAGAGTGACGCTGTTTGAGTTACCCAGTTGAAATATATATTGTATCCGATCTCCCACCAAAATCATCAGTACTCAACCAGCTTCTTAACCGTTAACATCAGATTCCAGTTCTCGTGAATTCGCCAAAATTGTCTCTGTTCACCCCGCTGACTGAGTATCTCAGTTTTCAACGCTCTTAAATCTGTGTGTGAATCTTCAATGAAAATGCTCCAAGCTGCACAGAATGAAAGCTGGCATTACTCAGCTTTAAGTGACGAGCAAAGATTTCAGCTTGCATATAGTAGTTTAATGTCAGAAGAAGACTGTTTATTGAAAATGTGGGACGATCAATCAGACGTTGACGTTGGTTCGGGTAAGTTATGGGGAGCACAGTTTAATGTAAATTTATACAACAGGCAAATATAGTGAAAATGTAAATTTGTACAGGACTATTTTGCAATGCAACTTGGGATTACTTTTACTGCTGGCCGCCAGCACCAGCAGGAACAATGGTTTCAAGAAATTGTTCTGATGTCATTCCCCAAGTACTGACAAATTATTCCACACCTCTTGAAGGTTAAATATTTAGTGATTCAATTTAAACTGACTGAAATTTATATTAAGTTGTAAGATTTTCGAATTTAGCTTATGATAAATTTTGTATAATTTTTTACTTCCGAAATTAAGGGAAAGTAAGTCGAATTTGTTCCATGGATGGCACGTGGATGAAAGGGAAAAGGTCAAACTACAAGGAATGCGCGGAGTCTTTTAAGATTATTTGGAGACAAATGGTAAACTCTACAAAGCTTTTTACTTTGTTTATCAAGAAAATTGGTCCGTGAGCATTATTTCTGTGAAGATTAAAGATTATCAGACAAGCATGTTTTCACTGCATGGACTTTTCTTAGAAAGAAGACAAGACGATGGCTCCTGCAGTGCAGTATACACTTTTCATTGGATCAATCCTTTCGATTGTATGCTTGATACTCTCACTGTCAATATTCCGTTTTTATGGGTAAGTTCAAATATCACTTCTTTGTCTAATGGAATTATAATTATATAATATTAATTAATACGCAGAATGCATTGATCAATTTTAACCGTATCGAAAAATAAAACTTGAATGAGAAAAAGTGGGTTATCACTAGACAAGAGTAACAGCCTTTTGTGCAAAATGCATTAAAATCTCCCACTAAAAATTCAGATAATAACTATGATACACAAATCCAGCAGTCAAATTATACATGTAACTTCAGCCTTTACAAAATTCTACACAGGTGTACATCTAGAAAGTTTTATATAAGTGGAAGAAACAGTGAGAAATGCACAGTGTATTCTAAAAACATGATAATGTTGCAATTGAAGCTTGTATCTTTTATAATTTAAAATGACTTCTTAAAGTCTTATATGAAACTAACAGAAAGCATCTCAACGAGTAAAAACGTTATCTCATGTTATAAAATTGTTATTATTACTTAATGAACCAATTAAATATAAAAACAAAACAGTCTAAATACTTCGTAGGTTTTCTAACCCATTAAGCTTCATTTCAACTACCAAAAATACTTCAAAGTTTTGGTTTACTTAAAATATCTTGTTTGTGATGTGAAAAATGTCAAGGTAAGCGTTTCAACATGATACTAAAAGCAAAGTAATTAGCTACTTGCCTCTAATACTTTTATACTGTACATAGTAAATACATATATATATATATATATACTATAAATATAGTCTATAGACAATAACGCCATCATTGAAATAACTCCTACGTTTCCAATTTGAATTTTTTAATTAAAATGTTTTTTCTCTTTCATGCGCAGACTTCTTGCATGTGACCGTGTAAAAGTGCAAGCTCATCTGATGGTATCTTTAGTGCTTCGGTTTATATTTATGTTCATCATCGCAGAACCGCATATTATTGACCATTCCAGTACCTTCAGAGATGTGGTAAGATTTAAGACATACCTACTTTGTAGCTACTGCCTACCGACTTTGTATTTAGCTTATACGCAATTATTTGTTTCGATCCTAAAAGGTCATTCAAAATTACATATGTCTTTATTAGACATCGTAATCCTTAAATCCTCTTTCAGAATATTCTTTGCGAGTCAGTACTAGTCGGCTTTCTTTATTCTACCTTTTCATCTATAAGTTGGATGCTCATTCAAGGTCTCTATCTAAATATTACGCTGAATGTGGGTGCACCGAATAGAATAGGCCGATATCATCTTACAATTTACAACATCGTTGGCTGGGGTATAAATGATGGCATCATTATACCATCTTACAACCAGTTTCTTGTTTTTAAGCCTAAGGTATTACATTTCTGATTTCTAGTTGTTCCAGCGTTGTTTACATTCGCATTTGTTGTTGCAATGCTGGCAAAAGCACAAGAGCGCTGCTGGAATGGATACTCGAAAATGAAGGAAATGTGGATATTATTATACCCTATTATATTTGAAGTACTGGTAAGAACTAGGAAGAAGCAAATATGTAAACGCATAATATACAAGACCTGCATATTTGTTCTAAATGAATATTCGCAGATGAACGGAATTTTCCTTCTTAATATCTTGAGGATACTTCTAAGGAAAGTTCGCAACTCCCAGTCACGGTCAGATGCTTCACAAATTAAGTAAACTTTCTTCACATAATGGGAATTACAAGATAAATACTATGGAAGATAGCATGTGAAAATGTTAAAAATCAATATGCATTTCTTTCCTCAGGGCAGCAGCAAAAGCAACAGCTTTGCTTTTCCCTGTGCTTGGCGTGAATAATCTTGTACTTTTGTATAATCCTGGTGGAGATTATAGCAAGTATTTTGTCGCCCTAAACACATTTTTTGGATCTACCCAGGCATGAGTTCCAGTGAAATTTATTATTCATAAATACCTTTTCTAAACTTTTTTGGTTCACACTAATATTCAGTTTGGTTTTCAGGGTATCTTTGTCGCCATTGTGTATTGTTTTATTAACAAAGAAGTATGGGACGCTGTACGCAGATCCGTGGAACGGCTTCGGACTAGAAGAAGTTTGAATGCGTTGTCAGGATGTGACCAGAAAAGTAGAGCTCGAAATTTACCTCATGAAACAGTTGAGCTGTCCACGTTTTGTCCACAATCTTCTTCGAAAGACAATTGTTGAGCCGGTTATGATAAAACGTGACATGAAATACTTGATTCACAGTTGATGTGTGCCAACGAATCTCTGACAAAAATTTCAGAGTGAAAACAGGAAACATTTAGAAAATGAAATTTTTTTATAATACATAAATACCTACGGACTGAAAATAATGTATATTTGGAATCTTTTTCAACCTGAAGGGCAGAATATTACAAACGATTTTTTCTTTCTGGTGATACTTGTAATATTTAACGAACTCTCAACTTTTCTACATCGTTTTACAAACGTATGTAACGTAAGATTAAATCTGAAATATTATTTCACTTAAGGTTGAAGCTTGTAAAAATCACTTTAGTAGTAGAATCCTACAGTTTAAAAATCCACCCATTATCATACTGTATTTTTACTTTGGATTGATACGTTGGTCAAGAAGATGTAAAGGATATTGTGAGTTTTGTGTTTAGTTATACTCCAAAATGGCGAATGCTAAATAAAAACACATTTATTATAACTTACAACACTAGTGAGGGTTTGGAGTAATTGTCAATCTTCCGGTCATATATGTTATCACCTTTTTACCTATCGTTTTTTGACCTTATATAAACTGAGTAATTAATGAAAATCATGCTACGTGTAGTGGTATTTACAGTCCCGAGTGAACGATTTAATTACAACTTTTAAAAGATACCTATTTCCAAGTAAATTTTAATGTAAACAAAATATTTTGAGAGTTTTGGACAGCAGATTTTGCTGGTTTTTAAACTCGACTAAAATAGTAATTTCACATCCAAAGTTGTCGTTAAATTGAAATGCTTAACAAACGTTTCTCCTGTGTGGAACGGGAATCGAGTTGCCAACATCCTTTTCCCCTAGTTTTTCTTTTTCCGGCTTTTACTTTGAATAAAATATCAGAAACTCATGATATATAAAAAATACAAGACACATGAAAATGCATAATAAACTAACACAAGACGCTTGCAAAACTCCTGCCTTACATTAGTAGCTGTAGTAAAATACATGCAAGTTCCTTGGTACTTGGTTTCTTGTACTTCCAAATGGTCGTTCAATTTTATTTATTTATGGTCTTTTTAAGTCTTTAGATATGAACTGAAAATTGTAACCGGTGACAACTTTTTTGTTTGTATGGATTTTTAAGCGGATTTTAGCATACATAGCACTATATTCAGGTTTTGCAATGTTGAAATGCGTAGTTGTACCCGTAGTGTCTGGTATTATTTTTTAACCATTTTCATGTGTCTAATGTTATTCTTTATGCGTATTCATTTGTCTGATGTTATTTTCTTACACATTTTCAAGTCTCTCGAAGTGTATCTTCGGAGTCTTAGGTTAGGAATTCAACTATGCAAAAAAGCAATTTATGATAGTGTCATTTAAGTTATTGACAACAAAACCGGCGTTGCCATTACAGAGTCTGACAAGTTAACATAGTTTTAGCTCACTCCTATTTTGATACAACTCTGCTTTAATGGAGAAACATATACAATTAATAGTAAAAACTTATTCGGACCCAACAACGCATTTGAAAAACATACAAGAAAGGAGAGCATTTTCTGAGGAGTATCTTATATTGTAGTAAAATGTAAGGTTCAATTGCTACTACACTATGCCCTGCTGAAGCGTAACTTAAAACGACACACGGACTTTTGGAATAACCCAATCTATATGTATAATAAACAGAGTAAGAGGAAATATGCACGATAAATTGACAAAATAGGACACACTGTCGCCAATTTTTACGCAATTTTCACAAAAAATCGGCAAAAATAATAAATTTTTATAATTTCTATTCAATATGCACATTCTAGAGAATATTCATTCACACATACGATGGCACACTACCATTTAGTACACATAAATTTTATACATACATTAATTTGCGCAGATAAAAATACTTACAAAATTTTGTGGGAAAGTGTGTCCTATTATTAGTTCCGAAATATCTAAAAAAAAATTACTAAAATATTTGCAATTATATGAAATAGGACAGGATATGCACAAGACTCTCTCATACATGTATATGCATGACCTATGACAAAAAAGTCCAAAATAGAACAAAATATGACGAATATACAAGCATAAAACGATTTGTTTCTACATGATTCGTTCACATGTCAAAACATTTTGCAATACGTGATGTAATACAGAATAGGACAAACTCTAAGTTCTCTTACTCTGATGATAATCATACATGTAGCAGGTTGCAAATATTTCTATCCCAGAACTGCTGAAAACCATAAATTAACATCTTGAAATAAATTGAGAAGCAAAAGTGCTACTTCTCCGGGTCGTATGAAATATAACATTTTCTCAACATTGCAAAAATCTATTTTAAAAGTGTCACATCCTCTTATTTCACGCAGGTAAATATTTAAGTTTTCCTACAAGATACCACAACATCCACTGCAGCTTCAAATTTATTCATTTCACGCACAGTTGGAGTCTCAAATCCCTCTGAAATATAATATTGCAATGCATGCATTAACTTTTTACTCTGCTGGTGGGGTAGGCCAGCTAAATAGTCTGGAAAGTGTACCTAAAAATTCTTTAGTGCTATCTCCTCGTCTCCAAAACTGGCATTGTTTTACAACTCATGTGTTGAAAACTTCAAATAGTGGTGGTTTTGTGAAAACATTTTCATTTTGCCTTAAAATTCCCAGTCCAGTCAAAATACCAGTACCAAGTGTTTCATGTTAACGAGATGAGTGAAAATATAAGCTTTCTCTTGTCATTCGTAAATTCCATGATTTTTATCCTTTAACATTTTACATGCATACGCATTATCAGTTCATATGTGGAATGTCAGGAACACGAACAATTTTCCATTTCGATTGGAGTTGATGTAGTACTTTTGGTTTGGGAAAAACCATTTCTAAGCTTTCAGATTCATTATACTATGCTTTCAAAAAAATATAAAGTTCATATTCCATGCTGCACACTCTTTGTATGTGCATATTTGTTGCAAGTAAATTCAGTAGTAAGTGAAACGTTAATCGACCAAATATCAAGCAAGATGCTTTTAGATGCAAGCCAAACATCAACGAGGACACAACCAGGAAAAAAACACTACACATAATATGCTGTATGTTCTTTCATAGACGTAGATACTTGGAGTACATGTACATCAGGCCTAAAATCGGCTTTTACTTTTATATGAGTAAGTAGACGCCATTGTGTCGTTTAGCCCTAGTCGTAGGAGCTTAGTTGAAGGGGACAATTCATGCACCAAATCGCACATTTTATTCAGCTGAATAGATTTTAATATCTACTGGTAGATTTTAACATCATCTTTATCCTAATGTTTAAATACCTGACAAACATAAGGCAAGTGTGTAATGGCTAAATACTGTACTCTCAACGTATCGACAAAGGCATACAAATCAAATGAAGAAAGCAAAGAATGAGATAAAATATTGCATGTTTACTTAAATTGCGCTGTTGGTGTATAAAATGCATAAAGATGTAGAAATTTTTTAATCAATTTCATCAAGGGGCATTCAGACGAAGAGTGGATGGGAAGATGTGTAGTTGCGATTTTTCTGTAGTCTATCCCTGATCACATTTTTTTTACACGAGAAGTGTTATTAATTTCGTATTACCCCTAATATGTCTTATATTGTCACAAAGTTGTGAAGTGGAAGAAATAACGTGACGATATTTTCATGATGATTTTATAATGTGTAAAGTGTCTTGCTTTCAACGTGTTGGTAATTATCGAAACGATACACCTGACTTGCTCCCCATTCCTCTCCATATATTCTCTGTTGGAAGAGATCGAAATTAAGGGTAGATGGTAGTGCAGGTATACGGAAGCTGGTCACGTGTTCGGTTTCGATGATTTCTAGCACATAAAAAGCGAAACTTTTTTCATCATGTAACTTTCTCTGACGTGGTTCATGGTCTTATGATTTCATAGTAAGGCAAATGGCGTCATGAATCATGCACCATGTTGTGTACTAGAGACAAGGAAACATGCCTCAAAAGGAAATCGTATTAGAATATCTCTATCAACCTTGAATTTTTTAATAGCTGGTGTTTTAGTTAATTTGCTGGATACCACAACGGATTTACGCTAAAAGCTTTCAATCGTAAAGATAATTTGAGTTCACTTATATATGCATAAACATATGGTGAACATTTGCCAATGAAGAATTTATTCGTCATTAAATTTGTTATTGTAAGAGGAAGTAAAACACACGTTTGCCTATCAGACGCGTCATATTTAAATAATGGTTTTATTTTTACTGAAATAAATATGAAACAACCGGGCATTATTTTGAATTTTGTTATACAAGAAAACTACTATGATTGTAGATTTAATAAATCCAAATGAAATGTATACATGGTTTTAATTAAACCATGTGTTGGTATGATCCTGCAGTTAAAATTGACTATTATCTTCAAAAACTAATATGCCCATTGTAGTGCCTTCCAATATTTCATAATGTACTTACCTCTTATTTGCTGCTTTTGATAGTGATGGGCTAGCGCTTCAGCTTTCAGAGTCGGCTTGCGCTAACATTGATATTTCAAATTACCTATTAAAATAGCAACAAAGATGAGTAATGGAGGAAAACTAGTTGAGTGTTATATCCGAATATTTGGAGTACCAGTTAAGAGTACCAAGCCAGGCATTGAATTCAACTAGAGTTCCCGTTTTCTGTGAATAGTAGATGTTATTGTTTATAACTGACTAAAATGTTTATTTTAATGTTTTATGTTATTAAAGATTTTCATAATAAAGCTCTAAGTATCTTAACAGTAACTCACAACATAATGGATGGCATCACTTCAAATCTCCAATGTTTACATAAAAATTAAGTGTCAGTGTGTAAAAATTCATTTTCTGACTTGCAGATTTTTCAACGAGATTTAAGGTAAATATGCCATTCAACATTGACATTTTTCCTGGAACCAATTTACTGTTTCATTGTGTTTCATGAATTTAAAATCATTCTTTCTACATTTTGAGTTTAAAAACTCACTTGGTAAGCTTGCTAGTCATGAGGTTCTTCAAATATTTCTTACAGCATTAGAGTGGAATCCATTAAGAGAAAATGAAAATGAGGAAAATCTCTTACAAAAGCGCATGCAGCAAACTGGATAAGGTTACAACTGTATCCGTTAAAACCCTCGTTTTTACCAAAGAAACTAACGAAAAGAACTTTTCTCAAGAGTAAAGCTGTTTGAGTTATTCATTTGAAATATGTAATGTATAATGCATCCTATCTCTCAACAAGCCTATCAGTATTCAACCAGCTTTTAATTGTTAACAATAGACAACAGCTCGCGAGTTCTCCAGTCTTCTCTGGTTACCCCGCTTAGTGATTCTCAGGTTTTAATATTGTTTAACGCTTGTGCGAATTTGGTTAAAAAAATTTTAATCTGCACAAAATGAAAGCTGGGATTACTCAGCTTTAACTGAATGGCGAAGATTTCAGATAGCGGAAAGTAGTGGAATGGCGGAAGAAGAGTTTTTATTGATAATGAGGCAGAATTTTTCTAGCGTTGTTGCCAGTTCGGGTAACTAGTCGATAGCACAGTTTTTTTACAAAGGGCATAAAAACTAAGAATTATATTTCCAAAGAAATGTTTTGCAATGCAACTTGGGATTACTTTTACAGCTAGCCGCCTTCACCAGCAGAAACAATGGTAACAATAAGTTGTTCTGATGCCATTCCCCAAGTACTTACGAATTACTTCATACCTCCTAAAGGTTAGATTTAGTGTTTAAATTTTGAGTTTTATGGATTGTAAAATATCAAAAATTCTGGTTAGGCATTATTGGAAAAAGTTGGTAAACTGTAAAGCACTATATTTCGTTGATCAAAAAGAGATCCATCAGCTTATTTTCCGTGCGATTGAAGAATCTGAGACAACACAGACAATATTTGAAATGCTAGTATGAGACAATATGTGTTTACCCTGGAAAACAGGCGAGACTTGGACTCCTTTGGTGCAGTATACAGTTTCCATTAGATCAATTTTTCCGATTCTCCGACCAGTATCGGTATTCCGATTTCGTGGGTAAGTTCAAAGAAGAAGTATTTCTTTGCCTTAAGGATTTGTTTAATGCATGTCAAGTTAGACGTAAAATGAAACTATCGATTTTTACGAGCTTGAAACATGCATTCTCATATAGTAAAGGTGGTTTGCAACCGAGTAATGAAGTCTAGTACAAAACGTATGCAATATTTTTGAGTAACAATTGCGACTTGTCTCGTCCTTAACATAGTGAAGGGATTTGAAATTGTCTAGACGTATTTTTAGTCTCTCAATCTGACTCAATTCTGTCTGAAGCTGTACACAAATAAATATGAAATTATTGTACGCCTTTATCTCCTTCTATGGAAAAAGTAGGCGGGAAAACACTAAGCCCGACTTTTTGACAGCTGATAGCCATGCCAGGAAATGAAATTAGCATGGATGTCGGTATGAAAGTGCTGGTAAAATTTGATTCAAACTTTAGGCTGAGATCTTTACACAAAATTTTAGGAGTTTTATTGCCACTTGAAGTAAACTTTCATTTCTGCACTCGACTCCACTATCTCTGCGTTATAGAGCATAAATATTTGCAAATTGGAGTTTACCTTTCTTACATATTTCGACTCTTTGGAAGAAGCACTTTTTTAAATAAGAGTTTCAAATAGTATTCCCAGAAAAACTATACCCAAAGGTTTGCAACTCGCCTTAAAATTAATCATCTCCAGCAACCAAGTGTGTGAAGCAAAATAGATTTTAGCATTTTAGAAATTTTTAGAGGCCAGTTACGCAAAAATTTGTTAGGTCGAAATTTTGACATGGTATTTTCTTCTTTTAAACCAGTGAGCTTAAAACAGAATATCATTCATGAATTTGAATTTATATAAATACCGTGTATTTGATTTTTATGGCTGATATTGAAATTATGTCGTTAGCGTTGTGCACATGTTTCTCTGTATAGATAATACCAATTTGTTGTTTTGCGATACGGAAAAATATTGTTAATAAAAAAAGGATGGCTCCATCAAAAATGCTTAGTTGTATAAAGATTTCAATGAATTTCTCACATAGAGAACTAATTAAAGCAAGACAAATTAACAAAAACGGTTTTAAAAATTTCACGCGTGTTTACGGGAGCTCTTCAGACTGCCTAAGAATATGCATTTATGACTTGGGTAAAACATTTTCCATTATCTAATTTGCCACCTCATTCTCTAGCAGTATCAGAAACCAAAACGGCAACAAAATGAAAGCATATACATATACATTGTGAATATGACAAGCTATACCAAAAAGATGGATTTATGATTTCAAATAAAATATTTTCGAAAACGCCAGTTTACACTAGTATTTACAACTACTAAGATACCATGAGGAAATGAAAACTGAAGGCAATATAAGGGCCAAAAATAATCTAATCATAATGTTACGTTAATGTCATCTTAATCTAATAATGTTACGATTCAGTATTTTCTTTAGCTCACATGTTTTCAATGTCTGAAGGTGAGGTGTTTTTATCATAAACATCATGAAGACATCCCTAATAAAACTTCATATCTTACAGTCTTTAATAGATGTCACACAGACTAAGTGACAATCGAATTCGTTTTAAGACAACTTTAAAGGTTCCATACACTATGGAAGTAAAAGCTCTGTAACTTTCTCTAAGTTTTCTCTAAAGCAGCAGCCAGAAAACACAATATTGATACTTCCTGCGTTTGGAATAGATAATTTTGGGCAAAATGAAACAAATCTTTTGTTGCCATAAATACTGTTTTTGGATCTACATAAGTATATCTTTCAACGGTTATTTTGTAAAAAAGTATTCCATTTGTTCCTTATTAATGTTTTGCTTCTTAAGGTACTTTTGTGGTCTTTGTGTGCGGCTGTATTAACCATGATGTGGGACTTGTCTTGAAACGATTCAAGGAAAGAACAGGAGCCAGAAGAGGGTTTAGCAGTGTTGGAAATAGATTTTCGGATTTTGACATTAACGACTGATATCATAATTAAAGGTTAAGCACTTTATAGTTGATAGCAGTTCTAGCTTTACCTTCAAGCAAACAAGAAGCATCAGTGATAATGAAAACTTGTCATATGTAACAACGTGCTTGAAAAACAACAACAACAAAGGACAGCAGTTTCTTCGCGATGTCTAACTTGTAATGGAATGCAGCGCCTCGTTTACTATTATGGAATACTGAAACCCAGTTAACAATAAGTTAAATACTTTGGGAATAACAAAATGCATAAACATGAAATAGGGCGCAAATATTTCCACTCCAAACGTATATTAACCTTCGCAGTAATCTCGTATATTAGTATGTAAAGCAGTAGTGCTACTTCCTGGTCGTAATGAATAAAACATCGTCCTTGACATCGCCAGTAGCTTGTGTGAAACTTTTAGCTGCTCTTATATTAATCAGGTAACACATTTACGCTTCCATACCAGATGCCGTAGTATCTACTGTACCTTATAATATATTCACTTTATGGAGTGTTGAAATCAAGTTCCCTCTGGAATAGAATGTTACGAGGCATGGGTCGAGTTTTTACTGAAATTGTGGAATAAACCATCCAAACAGGCGGAAAATGTGCAAACATTTCTTTGTAGTTTCTATTTGCATCCAAAATCCAACTGCAACTCTATTGTGAGCTATGCGTGTTGAAGACTTCATAGAACAAGTTGTTTTGTGCGAACACATTCCTTTGGTCCTAAAATCTTATTCCAATATCTATGCTAAACATCGACAATATTCAAAGTATTTTTCACTCAGAAATACCACGATTTGCGCATTTGTATCATTTTGTCGATAGTTTTCATACATGCAATACCAGGAAATCGAACACAATTTCGAATGGTGTTAATGTAGCACTTTTCCTTTGAGGAAACCAATTTTCCAGTTATTTGGGTTTTTGGGTATGTTTTGAAATGTAAAAGACTTCATAGATCGTACTACCAAAAAAAACGGGAACACACTAGGACAAAATACGTACTGTATATTTCATCAAAGAAATCAGTAAATCTGACATGATTCACCGATCATTTTTCAGTAGACGCAAAGGTGTCTATTTGAATATGGAGGTGGTTTCTAACTGATTAAGGCAACTTATGCTGTGATTCAAATACCTTATTCAGTAGACTATCAAAACATACCTATTCATTTTGACGCACAAATATATTACAGAAACTGAGATAAATAATGTGTAATATATTCCCAAAGTGTTTGAAAAAATGCATAAAAATCATGTAAAAAGGTAAGCAATGAAATATAATAGAGCGTATAAATAATTTAAGTGTGGAAACACCAAGACGTCTGTAGGAGACATTAAATATTATGAAGATGTGTATATTTCAGATTTTACCATTATCTACTTCACAACAACTTAAAAAAAACAGCATTATTAGATTTTGTATTTCACCACACGTGGAAGCTCATTTGTTATAAAATGGATAGTAAAGTGGAAACAAGTAAAGTGTTGTTGACTGGTTATTTTATAATGGGAATAGAGTATCATTTTCTCTTTTGTGGTTTCATAGTTCCGCTCTGCAAATTCCTTCTAAGTAAATGAATTATACATTATGTGTCGCATCGCGTTCTGGCGACAAGGAGACATGGCTCAAAAGGAATTAATTTAATCGTACCAGAATATCAATTTCAACTGTGCATTCTTCATGATGCTGGTGGTCATATAATCTGGAAAACTTACGATTTACTAACTTTGTTTAAGCTAAAAGCTTTCAATTTACAACGTGTTTTGAGTTTCACTTTTTAAAATATATGGTGATAATTTTGTCAATGAAAAATTAATATCATAAAAATTGTTGCAGTAACAGGAGGCATGGCATTTTTGCAAAATGATGACATTAGTTTCAAGATGTACACTATAACTTTAAGACAATTATTTGGTTGTAAAATATACATTTCTCCACAGAAACTAAAGTACCTATCATATACAATGAGGGACAAAAAAGTGGAAGTGCTTAATTTTTTAATAAGAAGTTAAATGTGAGAGCATATGAGTTCGTTTTCCTTTGTACAGGCTTTATCATGAGAGTTTGGAAATGTGTCATATATTCTAGATCTCTTCTTGAACTAAGTCACTGTTTTTGACACTTTACTCATATTTTAATCATGATTTTGAAAAGTTTTTGGGGCATTTTTGAATGTCATAACACGCTTGGCATACTTGTCAGCTACGAAGTTCCTTAAATATTTATAGATGAATTACAGTGGAATTTATTAAAGAAAAATAAGAATAGTTTTCCACAACCTCTGTCAGAAAAATATCTGACGTATTAGACAAGGTTGCAATTTTATTTGTTGAAATCCTCGTTTTTACCAAAAACTAAAGAAAATAAATTTTCACATAGTCATGCTGTTTGGGTTACCCAGCTGAAATATGTAGCGTAACCGATTGCTCACAAAACCCATCAGTGCCACGCCGGCTTCCTAAGAGTTAACAGCAGACAAGAGCTCGTAATCTCTCAAGAGTGTTCTCAGTTTACCCCGATCAGTGAATGACTCAGCTTTTAATGCTGTTAAAAGCATCAATAAAAACGTTCCAATCTGCTCAAAATAAAAGCTGGGATTACTCTGCTTTGAGGGAAAGGGAAAGTATTTCAGCTAGCAGAAAGTTTGATGTCAGAAGAAGGGTGTTTATTGAAAAAGTGGCAGAATTTTTCTAACGTTGACTCCAGTTTGGGTATGTAACGGTCAACACACTTTAATGGATGTAAATTTATACAATAACCTGATATAATGAAAGGATAAATTTGCACAGGATTTGTTTATAGTGCAACGTGGGATTACTTTTACTGCTGGCTGCCTACATCAGCAGGAACAATGGTGGCAAGAAATTGTTCCGTTATAATTTCCAAAGTACTTATGAATTATTCAATGCTTTTAAAAGGTTAGATATTTGGTGTTTTAAATGTGAAGTTAATCAATCATAAAAGTTTCCAAACGATTTGAAAATATAGAGAAAATAAATTTACTTTAGCGTTTAGGGAAAATATGGAGAATTGGTTCAGAAGATGACAATTGGGTGAAGGAAGAAAGATCAATTTATAAGGAAATGTACCGTGTCTTTAAAGGATTTTTGAAGAAAAATGGTAAAGATGTTAAGATTGGTTGTCTCACTTGTAGGAAAAATGTCTTGACTGTGATACGTAAGCTTCTTTGGTTTGGGATGGAATAATATGAAATTCAACTTATTTGTATTCTCTCTGTTCCACGCACGTATAAACAAGAAGAGACGTTAGCTCCTTTGGTGCAGTACACACTTTTTATTGGATCAATTCTTTCGATTGTTTGTCCCGTAGTATCTCGGTCAATATTTCGTGTTTAAGGGTAAGTTTAAAGAGGGTTTCTTTGACTGGAGAGTTTATGTCTAAACTCTTTCAAGTCTGTGGTAAAATGCATTAGTCGGTTTTTGAAAAAATAAAGCTTCAATAGGGAAAACCAATTTGACACCAAGTCAAGTCGATTCAGGTGCTCGACGCTTGCAAAATCTTTAAAAAAATATCCACCAAGCTATATGCTGGGGACATGAGATTTTAAGCTAACAAAAATTTAAAGTTCCTGATTGATAACCTAAATAAAAAGCTACATTATTATTTAACGTACTAGTGATGTCAAAACATGATTGAAATGACGTAAATGATTCCGTTCACATAAGTGAAGAACTTTGGTCACAGGGGATCAAGTGACGAAATTTAATTTGGTTTCTTTATGTGAAGAAACCTCTCCCTATTTAAAAAGCGTTGAAACCACAACCTCTCCTCACGTTGGACCCGTCAACTTTGAGCCCTTTGACCTATTAACCCCAAAATTAATTGGGGTATTTGACTTGACATAAGAAACTTGCATATCAAATTTCGTTAGAATGAGTCAAGCTGTTCTGGAGATATCGTGCGGACAGACGGACAGATAGACGTACTGACAGACAAACGCACCTATCGCATAACTTTGATTTCATCTACGATTCATATACGTAATAAACTAATTGTCACAAATAAACTCCCAGATTTGTGTCTCACGAATTTGCTGTATATGATTGACGGGAGTACGCTGCTTATATTCTCAGACAAAGAAAGTTTTTTAGCTATATCGACATCCTATTTTTTGTAATTTTTAAGAAACATTTGTGCCTCATCAAAACCCGAAAAGGTTGCACCACAAATCAAAGACTACACATGTTAAGAAAAATGATCAAAGTAAAATGTTATAACTACTCAACTTGTGTATCATACAATTTCATATGTCAATAAACATATAATTTAAAAAACAACAAAGTCGAAGTTTTTACGATGTTGTTTCATGCCATTAAGCTTCACTGCAACAACAAATAATACTTTAAATTTCTATTTGCCTGGAGCATGAAATTTACCTAAATTAATAAACGAGTTTTAAGAGACGAAAATGGAGAGGATAACAGAAATACTTATTTGTAATTTGAATAAGTTTCAGCATTTTATTTTTTTTTTCGCAAATTTTTAAATGCATTTATGATTGACAAGTATGTTTATATGAACGTTTTAATAATATTTGTTTCTTATTTACTTACAGACTTCTGGCATGCGATTGTATTACAGTACTTGCTCATCTGATGATATCTTTAGTGCTTCGGTTTATGTTTACGTTTATCATCTCTGAGCATTTTTTGCTCATTCAAGTCCTTCAGAGATGTGGTAAAATTTAAAGGATATATATATGCATTACGTAATTCTTTTCTGAAGCTTTTAAGGTTACTTAATGATATAACTTCTATGATTTAAGCAGTAATCACATGAAAAATTTATGACAGGATGCTTTGTGCGAGGCAGTACTATTTGCCGTTCTGTCTACATTTTCTTCCATAAGCTGGATGTTCATTCAAGATCTCTACCTAAATCTTACATTAATGGTCAGTGCACTGAATTGAATAGCCCGTTATCATCTTACAATTTATTCCATCATTTGCTGGGGTATAATTAATGATACAATCAAAATTATTTTGGCCTCAAATTTTTTTGTCTATTTTTTCCCATTTCTGCATTCTAGTTGTTCAAGCACCATTTACTTTCGCATTCGTTGTTCCTGTGCTGGTGAAGGAGACAGATAGCTGTTGAAATGGCTGCTCAAAAATAAAGGAAATGTGGATATTATTATACCCCGTTACATTTGAAGTTCTGATAATATATTCTCCTAAATATCCTGAAGACACTTCCAAAGAAAGTTTGCAAGCCCGAGTCGCGATCAGAAACTTCACAAATTGAGTAAACATTTTTAACATCACAGTAATTAGAAGTCCAAAGCGATCCATTAATATGTTAAAAATCATCATATTTTTTCCCTCAGAACAGCAGCACAATGGCTAGAGGCGTAAGTCATGAAGCGGTTCAGCTTTTTAAAATTTGACCACGCTCATCCCCAAGAGACTATTGCCTAGAATGAGAAATTTCAAATTTGCGTTGTGAAATTTTTCTTTCGAATTGTTATAAGCAAATTGATTGATTTAATTTATAATGAAGGATAGTTCGGGAATAACGCCCACCATCCAGTGTTATGCATGATAGTTAACTGCAAATCAACTGAAATTTCACAAATAGCCAACGTATATCTTACTTGGAAACTAATAATACCTCAAGAAATAGAGTTGGTTAGTACTTGGAGTAGCAGACTTTAAACATTAATCAGTCCTTACCTTGAAAATTATGTTAAACTTAGCTGTTATTATCCATTGGCCTTGCCCTCACCAAATTCAATGTAATATAGAAAAGAAATTTCATTCCGTAAGTCATCTGCGTTTTAAAGCTGTTTCCATGTTTTAACTTGCATCTAACTTACACGCCCTTCGAATTTCCTTAAATAATAATTACCGTTACTTTGACGTTCCAAAACTTGATTTGACTTTAAATATGTAACGATATGCGTTCGGTGTCGATGTCGAAATATGCATGTATGGTATGCTACAGTATTTTCGTGCTTGAATGCACCAGTGAAATAAAAAATTAACTTCTTTACATGACATGGTTTGTACACTATTTTACTTTCATCCTACACAGAATACGTTTTCCAAAGAACAACCAAGCAATAAAGTAATATCCTGTAAAATAACCAGATCGTGTAATTTGCTCTGCAATATTTTTTATTTTTAGAATAATTGAAAATTGGAACAAACTCCTACTGTTGAAATATACATTCATATAGAAGTAGAAATGCCATCGCGATTACTGGATTTAACCTCAAAGGCTATAGCGTTTCAGAAAGAACAAATTTATTTTATATGTTTATATGTTTTATATGTACGTTACCAATTCTTTCACGTATCTATGCTTTAAACGGCTTTTCACAAGTTGTCAATGTAAAAAATATAGTTTTTGTAATTACGCATTGAATGTTTGAGAAATAGTTTAAAGTCTTGAATCATAATAGAGTAGCATTTGGAAAAAGATATCTAATTTTAAGTTTATTAAATGTTAACATGTTTAGTTCAGTAACTAAGCAATCAAAATTTTTTAGATTAAAAAACTGACCCTTTTACAACAACAAAAATTTGTAAACAAGTTATTTATGATCTATTACCGTTACTGCAACATCGGAGAAAGCGGATAGTTACGTGCGAAGATTAGTAATAAAAGTTTTGACTATAGATATTATGTAGTTGTGATTTCACAACATTTTCTACTTCAGGGATAATATTAAAATGTGTTAATTTTCAAAGAAACTAATTTTAATTTTCTTCATAAAGCATTGCCTCCCAGGACCAGGGTTTTACTTGCGCTGGGTCTCGAACAGTAGATGTCGAAGCCATGTCTTCTTTCCGGAGCTTTGGCTTGTTCATGTAGTCGAGAAGATCCACAACTGAAATATATGAATGATAACACTACTATTCAAATAACATTAGAAGCCTTGATTATAAAATTTCTGATCACTTACGGGCAGCTCGACCACCTTTTTTGAATCTGAACTGATTCAAAAAACGTGCCATTCTATCTTCCTTGCTCATCAACTTGTTGGGTGACAATAAATCAGCCTTTTTGTTAAGTTGTGAAGCATCCAAAGGAATAGCTTGATTTTGTACAAAATATTTTCAAACAAATTTCAGTTGAAGCTTAAAGCATTTTTAAACATTTTAAATACATATTATCAGGTTTAAAATTTTTCTATCAAAATTATTTTTGTATAAAGATAAGTGATTACGAACATTTGTTGGAGTTGTCCTTACCTGATTCCTTGGGAACATGATTCTCGAAAATCAGACTGCAGCCACCACCCATTTGCAAGGATATTATAGTGGCCAGCAACAGAAAAGTAAAAATACCTCTAGTTTCCATTTTTGTTGCACTGAACGTTAAGGAATCTAAAATCTTAACAATGAAAATATGGATACAGATAAACCAAGCACTTTCCTCCTGTCTTAGAGAATGCAGGACTACTTGTGGGGTCATGAGATGTTTAGCTACCGCTTTTATAGAAAAATTGGCAACAATATTATATTATATGGAAACCTGCAACCCACAATGAGAATATCTAAGAAATGAACAATGAAATTCACAGTCTATATACTTAGACGCTGGCAGCTACGTTGGTATGATAGGATTGGAATTATAGGATGCGATTGGATGAGATGGGATAAGCAAATTTAAGATAGGGTCTTTATACATAGCTGGGTATTTGTCATTCGCTCGTGAAATTAATAAACTTATATGCACTACAGGCAATACTAATACTGCCTTGCGGAGCTTTAGTGTAAGTAATTTAGATTCGACCTTTCCCACGGATCTAGGTTCCATAGAAGAAACATTTTTTTCATTCAGAGTTCCAAATCCAAACTAACAATAATTATTACATAGACATGCAACATTATATTTTTTGCGATTCCACTTCATTTAGAGAGAATCCTGGCAACATATTTTCGACGTTAAATGTCACACGCCTACATTTTCTAAATTTTGAGGGCTGGTCAACTCCCAGAATCTGTAAACAGATAGGCTATAATATCCTTATGTGAGTGGTCTTTTAAACATTCATAAACCATATGTGTATTTCATTGATCACTTACGAGAGTAGTAAACATAGTGGGAAGATGAAATCGAAATTAAACTTACTTTGCTCTATGTAGTTTTTATTCTGACCATATAGTCACACGACGTTTTATAGTGCCAGGCAGACTGCCATATGCGTTCATTTTCCCCATTGCTCGTATAATTTGATTACCCAACTAAATACAATGATATAAAAAAATTAAAATTGATGAAGAGTCCAATAAAAAAGGATTAATTAGGATTTGCTAATAATGAGCACGCAGTGTCGCGTGTTTTGAAGTGAACACATGAAAATTCTAAAATTTGAAAT
>JAQIXX010003341.1:0-20113 GCA_034700605.1 Willowsia nigromaculata | reverse complement strand
GCATGCTTATTATACTTATTCAAATGAAAAATGTGCATGATGGTCAATGATAATGATGGGCAATGCTCACCTGAAGAAGCAAAAATATTAATTTACTTGTATATTGTGGTTATTTATGATTTTGCAATTATTCGGACCAAAAAGAATTAGGCGTAAGGTGTGTGTACTAATTACCTTAGTTGTTACTTCAAAAATAGCTTTTAATCAAAGGATTGTCATTGCGCAAATTCAAAAGACGTGGATTTTAGAAACAATTGCACATGTAGGTGTATGGTTTTCATAATTGTTTTGCATGCCTTGTGTTTAAATTCAAAAAATTAAATGTAGTGTGAACTGAAATCTTCGAATATACTCAGGTATGCAATTTCATATACAATTAATCCGATAATCGATGTTATTAAAAGACTCGCAATGGGGGATTACATGAACATGCATTGACAATTTGAATTTGGTATTCCTCCTCCTCATTCGTAAAACAAGTTTCAATTATGATAGTTTCTTTGAAATTGCGTTTGATTTTTTTGCTCTCATATACCAGAGATTATAATGAATCTTAGATTAATCGGAAAGTCAATCAATGATGGAAAGTGGTGGATATGTAACAGAAATATTTAAAGTAAAAAGTAGCAAGTGTTTACGGAATTTAATGGAATATCTTGTACAATGCGAGAACATATTTATTAACAATTTACAAAGAATAACGTAACAAAAAAAAGACCACAACATCAAGATAAGGATTCTTTCAGCGATTTCAATAATATAATATCATACAGACAGGTTACAAAAGAAATTCATGTGCTGATATTCTTGCCATAAGTTGTTTTGCATGTGACAAAACTGCGATTTAAAAGAGCTTCTTGTCTTCCGCTTTGCATGAGTAAGCAACATTTTGATTTTTGTCTGTAATACGCCAAATTACACCAATTTAGTAAAAACAATGAAAATACAAGGAAAACATACACACACGACTCCAATTTATCATCTTTCATATCTTAACGCTTGTGACTGTTACTATTAAATAAATCAAAAAATGCACAATATATAGTACAAAAAGAAAAAATGCGACTTCGCTGTAGGTGTCCTCGACCTTGAAACTTGTTCAAAAGTCATAAACTAAGAAAGAAAATGGATGAAACTGAAAAATGTGAGCAAACAAACACTACATAAAAATATATCGCCAATTTTATAGACAGTTCGCTCCATATATTAACTATTATTACACGCTTTTAAGTATCTCTCAAAAAGATTCACTTTTGCTCTTCTTTTTTTTCTAGTGTGTGAGCAATTATGAACATCAAGCACTTCATTAATTAATTAGCTAACAATGCCGTCATCTATAATACACATCGTTACCGTTTGTTGGAGGTCTATAATGACTAATATTGCTAGCTTCTTCCTTGAACAATGAACACTTCTTTCAAAAAACTGAGAATGTCATCCCATCTTCATCGTTTTCTTTGTAATTAGTGCAATAATACAGGAGTTCCTCCGCTTGCTTCTAGCAAATTAAAAGTGAACTTTATGTGCTTTTTTATTACGATACGTGATGCTTAAGATGATAAAAAATGACCTTCATCTTATGTCCGCTGACTGCGGACTAAAAAGCAAATCTCTAAATGCACTAAATGTTACATATTTTTAATGGCGAGTAAAAATAATTCTTTTGTGTATTCTCGCTTACAATATGAAAAGCTATAAGCTCTATGTGCACTTTCAGGTTTTCAGTGTCACAGTTTGAATACGCATCAGCATTCATGACAATGCGGTGACCCTTCTTCTTAATCATGCATTTCATGAATTAAAAAAATACATAAAATAATCATAATAATTAATACAATTGATCCAAATCAACGGACAACTATAGATGGATATTTTAAAAGGGTATAGAGAATCAATTCTAGTTCGCTCAATAAAAAAGTCTAAACATCTTCATTAGGCAAAAATACATGGCCATCAGTATGCGTACTATTTTTGCCATGTCATTCCTGTCAATTGTCTAAGGTCCATTTAGTAAGAATATAGGTTTGTTCAAACAGAAGAGAAAAGGAATTAAATCACGACCATGATTCATCACTAATCAGCAGCGCAGCCGAAGCACACGGCACTTCGCAAGACGATTGACTCTGCAAAACAGCGCTGGTGGCACTGTGTTTTTTACCACATATGGATCACCAACTATGCTGTCACTCAGTTTGGGTGACTTGATTTTTTAACATGTGTCCATCTTCTCTCTCTTCTTCTTCTTCATCATCATCGCATCTTGTGATCCTTTTTATTATCTGTCTGTCATCATCATCATTTTTTTCACACGCAACGGCAGAAGATGAGACGAGCCATATATCCCACCTTGACTCTTTTTTATTGATGGTTGAGTTGCTTCTTGATTGACAAATGGGTAACCATCAAAACTAAACTGTTGACTGAAAGAAGAAGATTCACTAACGACGCATGCATGGCGGTGGTGGTGGTAGTGGTGATGGTCATTTCATTTCCATTTGATTCCGTCAGCAGAATCAGCGTCTGTCCGATATTGTGAAAAATGGACATGTTAACTTTTTATTGTTGACCTGAGGATGGTGAACAAGCGATGGAAAGTCTTCAGAGAAAAAAAATCAATTGAATCAACTGCTAAATGGACATGATGAGTTTACAGAATATCCATTAGTGTCTATATGATGATGCCCATGAATGACCGTTACATTTTATTAGTTTACGGTTATGTAACAAAAAGAGTTGGTGGTGGGTGACGATAAACAGTAAAAGGGATGTCATGAGCGAACATATTTGGCTGTTACTGTGATTGTAAACATATAGATTTTGAAGGCCGAAGTCAAAGATGCACTTTTTTCTGTTTCCAATCTTTTATTTGGTACATCATATTGCGCAAATGTGCACGCAGAAGAAATGTACGAAAACTAATAATAATAAAAATGATGATGTTTGTGCTCAGTGTCCGAGAGTGTCCTGTAATCCCTTTAAAATCATCTATCATTAGAGGCACACTGACATTTTTCAAATAAATAGAATTTCTATCAATCTGCGAGCCCGCCGCATAAGTAAAAAAATATATTAACAATCGCCCGGCGGCTGACCTAAAATGAATTGACTTTGGTTTTGCTGACAATGCAATTTGTAAAAAAATGGGATGCTTCAAAGAAAAGTGAATGTTATAATCCATATGTGTGTAATATTTTATTTCAAAAACGGATCGCCTATTTTTTCCCTTGGTCGTCTTCTGCGAATAAGAAAAATGGATTTTTCATTGAAATTGGTTGATGATAGGGAAGTGTCAAGAGATAGTTGGAAGAACTATAATTCATAACCATATTTATAAGGTCAAATCCATTACGGAATGTGTATCAACTCGCAATTCCAATTTCAATTACAAGTCTGCATCAACTCAAACTCCTTTGCTTGCATTATTGCCAATTGTTGCTCCATTTCATTTTAAAGCTTCGTAGAAAAAGAACCTCTGTAGTTTATGATTTCATTAGGTTTCAATGCAACAGTTGAAATTGAAATGTAAGTTATACGTAAATATGTCTTATATCTTATCTCACAATTTGAGTTGAAGAGAGTCGGTAAAAGTAAAATGGAAATGAGGGAGTACAAATGCAAGAAGAGTAGACTTTTTGTAATTGATTCGTTTGCTGGTCTATTGTTCGTACACACATTTTGCAGTGATGCACATTCAACATTTTTAGAATCTTGGGTGAGAAATGGTGGTAATGATTTCGTTCGGCTCGGCTTTGTTTTTTCTTGATTCACATTGAAAGTCATCAATTTTTATTGTGTTCTTCTCTACAGACCATACTATACTACAGGTATATTCAGCTCAAGCATCATTATCATCAGTGCAGCAGGGGAAATGACGTAAAAATAGGGTACTCACGAATAGTATGGTGAGCAATAAATGAGGTCTCCTTTAGCCAGGATAATCAGTCAAGAGTGTGGTTTGAAACATCGTCTAAAAATATTGACCATCAAACCCATTTTAAAATGCATCGACAATGCAGAGTCTGGTCAAACAATATGCATCATCACTATCACATCAGAAAGGATCGATGCGTTACCCTATGAATTATGACCCATTTGTTTTTTTAAATTCAGTCCATGAAAGACATTCTTGAATTCGTTGGTGTGATCCCTACTTCACTCACTTCGATAATATAGGGACGATTCAGAGTCAGAATTGATAAACTAAACACGTTAAACCCTCGTATGTGGGTATTTAATATTTAAATGTTATCAAATCATTGGTCGACTATCCTCAGCATACCAAGTATGTATAACGGGTATAAAATGGTGTAAAATACGGTCCTAATGTTTCTTGACAAATTATGGTTCTCCATGGGATTAAAATGTAAGGTTTAGTTGGATGTTTCATGACAAATCGGTAGCGAGTTTACTTGTCACTTGTGACTTGCTGAAGATTCTATTGCTTCCAGTTAGATGCAACAAAACACATGACAACAAAATATTGATACTGGTTTCATCTACTGTTTTAGATTAAGCGTTTTGATTTTTAAATGTAATTTTATGCATGCATAACCAAAAAAAAGTTAATCAAATCATCTAATCGTAATCCTCGTTCCGTGATTGCGCGGTTTGCCATACCGTCAACCGTATAGCGTCAATCAAGCTTTTTATATCATTCGAGTTCTGCTCGCTCCGCAACCAGCAATTTTAAGAACACGTGAACATTCATATAGTTGATCATAAAAATTAGAGCTAATTTGCACAAGCTGTGTGATGTTTGAAAAGGGGAGAATAGTAAAAGACCTTGTCAGTGCGGACTCGAAAAGTTCTAGTATGATCAAATTAATCTAATGCATTATGTAGGTTTCCTTGGATAAAATTTTTTTTAAACTCATGAAAAGTTGCACATTGATTTTTAATTCATATTAATTTGTTTTATCATTTCAGAAATCATTTTTCGTGTTTGTTTCCAGATTGACTGCATTGTTACTACCAGGTTCATATGCGGAAGAAATAAATAATTTTTGAGGATTCTTCTTTTATATATGATATAGACAATAGCGATTGGTGATATTGTTACTGCAGCTTTCACATAAAAACTGTGTTTTCTATGACAAGGAAGAGTTATTCCCGAAAGAAGTGATACAATACAAGAGGTTTGTTTTATTCAAGTGTTACAAGCAAGTATGTATCTCGGTCTCGTTCAATAAAATTTAAACCTGTAAATTATACATAAAATCATAGTCATGGAAGTGCAAAAAAGTGATCCAGTCAGACTTTCAGATCTTAAGAAACCGTTCCGGCTTTATGAGAACTTAACAATTACCATGGCGATGATATGTGCTTGGGTAGAGGCATTTTTGGCAAACATGAGTTCATGCAATTCTTTTTTGAAACTTTAACTTTTCTTTTGGAGGACCATTCACAAATTAATGATCGATAGATCAATTCATTTCTACATTAAAGTTTGCACTTCTCGATTTATAAATAATTGAAAAATCATTTTCAACCAGATTGTAAGACAGATTTACAAAAAGTACGGACTCTTTACATAAACTTTAGTACTATGATGATGAAGTAATTTTGTATGTATTCATTCATAATTGATGATGAAACTGACCATGAGCAAATTCAGATACTCATTAACTCATCCTTTCATTGAAAAAAGCTGCATGAGACTTTAGGAATTAGGAGAATGTTGCTCTAGTTTCTACATTAGAAATGCATCTTCAAAAAATTAATGATGGACATTCTCGTAAAATTAAAAGATGTACACAGTAACACCTATCTCGTGTCATCAAAACAAATTTTCATGAAGTATATCATGTAGTTATCCCCTTTAGCTTTAAAAAAATCTTACCAAGAAAAATTAATAATCAACACCTATTTCCTCCTCCGCATATTTATGCTGTAATGATAACTTCCCTACATGTTTCTTTCATAACGAGAGGAAACAATGATAAATCGACATTAGTGGACCGTAAAGGTTTTGTGTGAACTTTGACAAGTGATGGAGAGAAAATTGGTGCATTTGGAATGTTCAAATTGTTGTTATGAAGGGTGAAGATGATATTGAAGCGTTTTATCTCACACATTTGCTGCTATAGTCAAGTCATCCAACATCGCCTTCATCTCGCTACCATGCATGAAATCTTGTTGCAATTTTTTATTGTTAAAACAGAATTTGAGGTGAGAATTGTAACAACCTATAATATTATGAGGAATGCTGCTGTGCTGACACTGAAAGCATCATTTTGTTTTCGAGTGACGGTTTGACGGTTACATGATATTAACAAGTAGCCTCCGTATAAGGAAGGAAGAAGAAATGCAAATTGCAATGTCAAGGGATGTTAGTAATGTGCATAGGTATATACTTTTTTTGTTTGTGAAAGGAAGAAGACTATAAGCGTGCCACACTTCAATCAATCTTATCTTCTTTCAATCTATTTTACCTGCCTAGCTGTTTAGCAACTTCATGGTTTATTATATGCGCGGACAGGATGAAGGTCCTGTTCTTGTATCACTCCTTTTTGTCATTTAGGATGTCAATATTTGCTTGGGACGAGAGAAAAAAGAGATTTAATCCGATTTGTTTTTTTTCTCAGCTTAGATTTTTGATATTTTATGTGTTATGTAAAGTCTTACAGTAGTCTTAGACCAGTCACATTTAAGGTGCATGGGCAAGGTGGACGTAATAGACGATTCATTACCGATGTCGCTTTTTGTAAGATCCATATCATTCATGATGTGTCTCTAAAGTAATATTATATGACATTGATATCGAATTGAAGCATGACTAAGGTTTAACGTAACGGATACAGGATATAAGATAGCGTTTGACTCAATCATAAGCATTCTGAGCATTATCCTTAAGAGTTAAGAATAATTATACTCATGGGACTCATGATATGATGACCATTGCGCCATGATCAATGACAAGGAACACCGACCTACAGCTTTTAAAAATTGAATAAGATTATGAGATCTTGATAAAAATCCTACTCTAAGAGGAACAGCGTTACTAATCACATACCAGTTTGGATTTTGGGGCATTGTGAGACCAAGATTCATTGTTCATTCTGTTACTGCTACGTATTGCATAACGTAACTGAAGGAAAAATAATAATTATTTGGCAAACCGAAGTATGAAATAAGTGCATGAAATACATTACTTTGATTTTATTCCGAAAATATTGAAACTTGATCGTTGTATAGACACAAACAGTAGGTAGTTGGTATTCATAATAAAATGATGATAATATTGTACAGAATATACATATAAAGTTATCAGTAGTTTTTATATAATTATGCTATTTAAAAGGCATCCAGGAATCCCATTGTTTTGCAGCGTCATCAGATGGTGGAGTATTAAACAGACCAAAGGCTGGAGGCACCTTTCCATTTCTCACCAATTTACTAGTTAGTTGAGTTATATCATCCATCCCTGACAGATCCCATGTATGTAAATCACCAATTGTTCGGAGATTGTGACACTTCTCAGCAAAAAGCGAGAGAGCACGTGTACCGAGATTCGTACCAGGTCGGAGGCAAATTTCTTCCAAGGTGGCCTCCAAACTTGGATTATCTTGAAAACAACGCTGTAACGCAGCGTAGTTTAGCCTCATAGCAGCCTCGCCATTTATAAGATCATGGTCAAAGTTTGCATTTCGATCTCCAATGTTCAAGTGGTTATACTCCAGCATTGTCAATGACGAGCAGTGACGAAGAATAGAGACTGCAGTGGTCGAGTGTCGCGCCCAAGCACTTACTTTCTTGAGATGGATCATCTGCCTATTAACCAGTGGATCGTCATTCCACACACCTCTTAGGCATCCCCAGAAGTACACGAGGTTGGGAAATCTCCCTGAGAGGGTCTGTAACGAAAGCCGAATGTCGTGTACCGGTCGCTCCCAATCCAAAGAGTAGAATGGCAGTACTAACGAAGTTATCCGTGTCCCATCCAATTTTAAACCCATACAGACAAATGAATCGCATAACGATTGTAAGTGAGTAAGAAACATTACAGAAGTATGATTCTCCTCTGCATTTCCACTTGAGCCAGGTTGTGGTTGAGGTTTGAAGAGTTCAACTAGCGCATTGCCGTTTGCTAGAGGTGATGTCTCTTCAGCCACCGTCTGGATAGTGTCAAAGGTCTGCCACGGAAATTCATCAAGGCTAATGGAGCAATGCTTCATTTTCATCCTGGCTATTTTTATGATGGGCCGCATCGCATGCAAATAACTTTTTGGCATACATTGACAAGCAAAACGACAACCTTCCCATGTGACTTGTGTTCCTGTCAAGATCACCACTTCCAAAGTAGCAGCACACGCATTTTTATCCAGCAGGTGGTCATTCACCAAGTTACCTTGGACAATATTGCCAAGTTGCCCAGCCGTAAACGAGAATGACATGACACGGTGACGAACGTCGGAACCGTTATGTTGTCTCTGAGGTGGCCGTTTCAACAATAAATTCTGTAATCCTGCATCACCAACTGACCACGAATGGGAAACATCCAGATGCTTCAATCTGGGACAATGCACACCAAGAATTCTAAGAATATGATTGTCTGCTCCTTCCAAGATGACCACTCTCGTAAGAGAATGAGCACGCGCCAGAATGCTTGGCAGATTCGTCTTCTTCAGAGCGTCCATCTCTGCAGCGAGCGAGATCCCTTCTAACTCTTTGATGTTCTTCGCCCATGACAAATTATTGTACAAATTGGTCAATTCTTCTGCTCTGAATGGATGGAAAGGGTAGAATGGATACCATCGAGCGTAGGTGGTCTTGTGGTCGTCATCAATTTCCAGATTAATCGAGTAGCGAAGCTTTCCACAAAGGTCTACGTTTAGAACTGGCAATTTTTGGAACGGCTGAAGGAGGAAGAACAGGTTCAGCATGGTTTCTGCATCTACTGAATCTGCAGCTTTCTCCAGAAGACGAGTTTGCAGCGAGACTGGAAGGGAGTACGACAAGTGCTGACGAAGAGCCTTTTTCTCCCTAATGTTCCTACCAATGCCAGGTATAATATTTCTGAGATGCTTTATGGTAGCCTGGAGAGAAAGTCTTTCCAGGCGAATCTGATGATCTGGAGAGGACATCGTTTCTCTCCACCACCAGCATTTAGCTCTTTTTGTGGGGTGCTCAGCAGCCATAATTGAACAGTTTGATTCTGGAATATTTTACCGTGCGAAGTACATAACATTTTGAAATGTGATAGGTTAGAAATGAGACATGGCTTCTATTCAATTTTAACAATAATTCCTGGAAACGATGGAATTGTTGATACTGGATACAGGATACTGAATGTATGCTTGTATGAATTGCTTTCGGCCATGGTCATCATGATCAAGTCATCTCTGCCAAATGCCAATTTATGAATAGGATGCGATTCAAGATATTCAATTCGATTTCTATTTTATATTAAAAATTACCGTTTATTTCTAAAAACGTATATCCAAATTGTTACAAACGATTTAATGTTTGAGTGACATTTAATGCGCGAAACCAACAATGAATCATAAAGAGCTTATTACACCATCTCTTAACTAATGTGTGCGTGCATATAAACATTTAGTTTTTATACGTAAAGGTTTTGTTTAACAGAAAGATTCAATAATTAGCTTACAAAATTCCAATCACTCTCTGAGTTAAATTGATCCAAACGCTTCGATGACCCATGTACCAGAAATCAATGAAAACATAAACGGAATCGTCCACTGGTAATTTGTTCTTCCGGCTTCTGTTTTTCACTTGCAGAACCCGATCTCCAGCTTGCATTTTAGCAAAGAAGATGAAAAGTACGAGGGTCATTCCAATGAGAGCGGAAGAGGCAATTTCAGTACTTTCCGTGATACAGATGGATCCTATTATGAGGCAGACAGAACAAAGAATTAAAATTAATAAAAACACTTTCCTTAAGCCAGCGGTAGTAACCAGCGATAATGATAAGAAAGCAAAACTTACCAATGACAAATCCCACTATTAAGACACCAAAGGTCTTCAGCCGAATCGGTCCCAAGATGCTCATCATCACACACAGAGCACCAATGAAAATTGCTCCAGATAGAAAGCACCCCGCTAACTCCTTTCCCAAAACCAGCAATTTCCCGTTCAACATTTGACTCCAAAGAAATACAGACTGCTTCATGCCATGATACAACCTTTTCCAATACAACTCATCAAAAACCGTTAGAGCTTCTCCCATCATCTGAATATGAGCTTCGTATCTTGCTTTCGCTTCAATGTAATCTTCCGTTTCTTCCGGTGGAATCTCTGGACGGACAAACTCCTCCTCCTCAGACAACAGAGCTCCGTGCTTATAACTCTCCGCACAGTCAAGAGAATTGTAGCTGCTACAATCCCCCAACTTTGGAGTCAGATAAACTGGCATTTTTTACTTGAAATTGCAATCGATAAAGTTTTGTAAAATGCAAGAAAAGACCTTGGCAAGTTTTCGGCCTACCAAAAGTTTCAAATTAAAATCACAAAACACAATCAAACCAAATGTTCGCGCCCATACACTGCTTATCTTGTATGTGTATGCAATACAAATGGCTGTAGTGTTGATGTAATTTTATACGAAAAAATGAAAATGTAGTAAAAATCTATACGGAATTGCTAATTGCGTGCGTCATTTCCGATCAGAAACTTTGATGGCAAAAAATTCAAGTAATAACAAATTGATAGAAAATGTACTACGATCCTTTATTTTTTTATTCCAGAAGAGAAGCATGCACAATCTCCATTCATTGATGATGAGAATACAACATTTCAGTTCAGTATACATTTTTTCATTTAGTCAACATTTCGATATAACATGTAGCTTTTGTGTTCGCCATACAGACAGACAATTAGAGTGACAAATCAGTACACTTGTCTTAAAATATAACCAAACATTCATAAATCATCATCAACAAGGTATAAAGAGTTTTCTAACAAAACTAGACAAAATTTCTGACTTAAGTTAACAGTTTACATTTTAAGTTTTATAAATGACTATTTTTCACTACTGTTCATGTAAAAATGCATTTCTTGTATTTGTAGACTCATAAAATATATAGTTATTATTATCAGAAGACAATTATTTTTTGCTTAAATGCACTAACTTTTCAATTTTTTATTTACGATTATTTCTGTTCTTTCACATTCCCATGCCCATTCCGCCCATGCCTCCCATTCCACCCATACCGCCCATCCCAGCCATTGGATCCTTCTCCTCCTTTGGAATTTCAGTGACGACAGCTTCAGCGGTGGAAAGCAAGCTCGCGACTCCAGCGGCATCCATCAGCGCAGTGCGAACAACTTTGGTGGGATCAATGATGCCGACTTCAATCATATTACAGAATTTGTTGTTGAGGGCGTCGTAGCCGAATTGGGGGTCTTTACTGTCAGTGACTTTGGCTACGATGAGGGAGGAGTCAACACCAGCGTTCTTGGCAATCTGCATGCACGGCTGGGTTAAAGCTTTTTTGACTATGTCGATGCCACGTTTTTGGTCAGGATTCGTTGCTTGGAGTTTTTCAAGGCTTGGGAGGGCTCGGATAAGGGCTGTGCCACCTCCAGGAACAATTCCCTCTTCGACAGCTGCTTTTGTAGCGTTAAGGGCATCGTTTACACGATCCTTCTTCTCGTTGACTTCTACTTCACTTGCTCCTCCGATTTTCAAAACAGCGACACCTATAAACAAACCAGGATTTATTAGCACTTATTTTTTGGGCAAATCTAAGTTTGAAAGTTAATCATGTTGTACGCTTACCTGACGACAGTCTCGCCAGTCTCTCCTGTAGTTTTTCTTTCTCATACTCTGAGCTAGTATCTGCAATTTGATCTTTGATGGTGTCAATGCGCCTTTGGATGTCTTCCTTCTTGCCTTTTCCTTTCAGTATAAGCGTGTCATCCTTGGTAATAGAAACTTCTCCAATTTGTCCGAGATCACTAAGTTGTACGTCTTCAATCTTGACGAGCTCTGCTTCATCGCCAAAAACGATGCCTCCAGACGCGATTGCCATGTCATGAAGAGAATTCTTACGGTTATCACCAAACCCGGGAGCTTTGACGGCAGCAACTTGCAGACCAATCTTGATTCTACAATTGAAATATATTAACATAAACAATTAAAATGTTAATGATTTTTATGGAGGTGGTATTTTCAACAAAAAATCTAGCATTACAATATGAACTTACCTGTTGACCACCAAAGTAGAGAGAGCTTCACCATCAACATCTTCAGCAATGATAAGCAAAGGTTTTCTTTGTGCATTGGCCAACTCAAGGGCTGGAATGATTGATTGTACAGATGATATTTTCTTTTCTGAGAGTAAAACTAAGCAGTCTTGAAACTCTACTTTGGCTCCTTTTGTGGAGTTGATAAAATAAGGGGAAATGTAACCACGGTCAAACTTCATTCCTTCAATTACTTCTAATTCATCATTCAAAGTCTTCCCGTCCTTAACTGTAATGACGCCATCTCTGCCGACCTAAGTAAAAATTACAAATATGAAGCATACAGCGCGTTCATTATATATGGCAATTCTAAATTAATATTGTTGGTCTATTTACCCTTTCCATAGCTTCCGAGATGAGATTTCCAATGGCAGTATCACCATTAGCAGAAATGGTTGCGACCTGTGCAATTTCCTGTGGCGTTTCCACTTTTTTTGACATGGCCTTCAATTCAGCAATGACGGTGTCAACAGCAAGCATCACTCCTCTCCTGATTTCAACTGGGTTAGCTCCTTTACTAATACTTTCAAAACCCTCCTTCGCAATAGCTCTAGCCAAAACGGTAGCAGTAGTTGTACCATCACCAGCCTCCTCATTGGTATTATTTGCAACATCCTGTACAAGTTTGGCCCCAATGTTTTGGAATTTGTCTTTGAGCTCGATTGCTTTTGCCACTGTGACGCCATCCTTGGTAATTTTTGGAGATCCCCATGATTGCTCAATAATTACGTTTCTACCCTGTGATTCACAAATAAATTGACGAATTGAAATTATATGTTCCCTCGTAAAAGCCAACATAAAGCTCTAAAAAACATTTCAAAAATCGATTGTATACCTTAGGACCCATTGTTACGGCCACAGCGTCGGCAAGGACATCCACGCCTTGGAGCATTTGTGCTCGAACATCCCCACCAAATCTGACATCTTTCGCATAAAATCGACTATGCTGACTTTGAAATGACGCTGGAATGAGATTAGCTGCTGACTGAAGATTTGTTAGTCGAGACAGGCCCACCTGACGAGCTAGCACTGGTAATCGGTACATCTGCAAATCAACCAAAACAATCGACTTTAGAATTTATTTCAAACAAATAACATCTACAACAAACTTTCACCCCCTCCACATTCAATCATATTTTTGTAATTAACTTTTACATCCTTTACCTTGTAAAAATATATATAAACTTTCCTACTCCACAATAACTGATTCTACTAAACTGAAGATGCCGGTCGCCTCAATTGTCACTCAAAATGTCACACAACTTAACCTTGATTTTAATGGAGCAACGTTAATATCTTAATCCAACCCAATCAATAACACTTTCCTCAACTTAAGCTTCAATTCAAGTCTCAAAAATTCCAATTTTCTCTTTCAACAGAATCGTCTCGTGTGTCGCCACTCTACGCATGAAGATAGCTTAGAACACGTGCAGTCAGTAGGAATAGAATGAACAAGAAAAAAAATCTTCCGAATGGCTAATGCGAGAGTCCAAATTTCAGGAGTCAGTCACACAATCGGTATTACATCAGAAAAAAATACCACACAAGAATCTTCCAAGAGCCAAACCCCCTCAACATCATCTGCTTCTTGTTCTCTATCTACCCTTCACACAGTAAAAAAGCCGGCGTGCGTTGCTAACCCCATCCCATGCATTCATTCATGTAACAGAGATGAAATGAAAACTCCAGAAAAAAGATGCGTCACGTGAGACGTGAGAAAATTCGGGAATTCTTATAACATGGAGTCCAACTACCTTATCGGGGGAACAAAACAGACAAATTCCTTTCACACGACAAATTCGAATGGTTCCACAGTTAAAATTGGGATTTGTAATGAAAGTGAATGTGATATATGGAAGGACCGCGACTACTGCGCGCGAGCAATATAAGTTTTTATATGTCACCTGCAAAACCGGTATAGACAGAGTATGCACATATCTTTATGGGCTCATCCATGCAATAAGTCTGTGTTAAGATATGGTATGTCTGATGCTTTGATAATGACGACAATTTAATAACGTGACATGTATATCCTCCCTAAACATCCAAGTCAAAATCTAACATGTATGTATGGAGTAGCTGAATAGCCGTAGCCATAACAAATAGCAAGTTGGAGAGATTCTGGAAGATTCGTTCCCATTCCCAATCCAGAGCCATGTCGCCGCATCTGTTTTACAGATGCCAGCGAACTTCACACTTGCTACTGCCTCATCTACTGTTACTTTTACTGCTAGCAGCACAGAAAATCCTTTGGTATTCTGAATTGAATACAGTGATCCGCAGAGGAGTTTTAGGAGAAAGGGTTACAAGCTAAATGAAACATTGCTATTGCTGGTACTCGTCTCTCACTACTCTCGCAACATAACAGTCAGCAAGGAAAACGGAATAGCAGCACGTGTTATCAACGAACTACATAGATAGCTGCAGAAGATCTCGGTAAGTTTGAGTTGCATCAGAAATCCTAGAAAAATTGATTAAAGTGAAATTGCAATTAAAATCGAATGTGTGCTTGTCAAAGTTTTTAATATTTTAATTATCTTTCTTGATTGTCTTATATATAGCCCAACAAAAGAGATAGGCACTGATTCAGGCAACTCCAATAACAATAGGATACACAAACGAGTTATAAAATTTCAAATTGTAACTTCTTATATTCTCACCTTCCTTCTCAACAAAAATGGTAAGCTTTCTTGCATGACAGTGGGTGCGGTTTCGGGAACTTACGCGCAAATTAAATAAAAATATTATAAAGGTGATCTTGGTTTCTTATGCTTCTTTTGATTGATCTCTAATTATGTGTGAATTGATTTCTTTTTAGGCTTCAGCGGCCCGTGTAGCAGTGGAATCAATTGCCAAGCGCGTCAGGCCCTTGTTCGATAGAGTCCTTATTCAAAAAGCCGAGCCTATTTCGAAAACAAAAGGAGGTTTGTACATCCCTGACAAAGCACAAGGAAAAGTTGTTCATGGAACCGTGGTGGCGACTGGACCTGGAGCCCGAAATGAAGTAAGTGTGGAAACAACCATACTGTATGCATGTTTTGCCACTTGGATTGATTATAAAATGACATTATTGAATATGTTTCGCTTTTGAACAGAAAGGAGAAAATATTCCACTCTCAGTTACTGTAGGAGATTCTGTCCTCCTTCCTGAATATGGCGGCACGAAAGTCGAGCTCGAACAAAAGGAATATTTCCTGTACCGGGAGCATGACATTTTGGCCAAATTGCAGGAATAAGACTCAGCAGTAATAGCTAACATAATATTTAAATACAGTCAATTTTTTGTAACAAAATATCATTTAAACTAGCTGTAAGTAAAAACAGAATATATTCTAGTAGTATCCAGCTACTTCAAATCAAAATGTCAACAATTGTTCAATGTTTGTCAATGTATTTATTTACAAAAAAGCAAAGATTCCTAAAAATGAATTGGCGATACTGTTGAAAAATCATGGGAGGTAGTGAAGTGACCATGTGTGTCTATATACAATAGTTATTGTAGTGCAAATGTAGCTATTTTTATGTTTTAGTATTAAGAAAATTATAACGTAATATTTGTAACAAAAATAGATCCAGTATACCTTACATTATTGCATTTTTCAAATAAGAAAGCATTAGACTATATCGTATGGTTTACACAATTCAATTTGATCTTCATCTTATTTTACAAATTATTCATCCTCATTATTCTGAATCCTGGTTTCCAGTTTTCCGTTGTGGCGTATTCATTAAATTCGCTTGTGCACTTTTTCTTTTGTAATTGCCACATCATCAACCGTTTAGTATTATACATTCTTTAGGTGATTCCTATTCCTACTATCATTCCGGAAGGCATTATTGCCATCTACTATATTCTCCAGATATTAGGTCATGTCCTAATTGTGTTACCTTCATCTGCCCACGCAAGATTCGCAATTCCCCGTTCTTTATCATGCATGGTTGCTCGCTCGACGACGGGCCAGTTTTCTCCCTGCCCTTAACTTGTAGTAACATGTTTTAAGTTAATGTGGAGGAGAATCTCCTCACAATTTATACACATAGTTTTGTCAAGATGTGTTTGCAATTTTTTTGATAACCAAGACCAATGTTTACGATTAAGTTAAATCATCCAACAAATATGAATGTACATAATCGGATTTTTTACTTGATACACATGCATACATGTTACATAAGCACTCTTACATAAGCACATTGACTGGAAAAGCACATTATCTGGTTTGGATCGCAAAGCCAAACATAAAATATCTCAAGGACTTTGCCATTCTGAGTCGCAATAGCCGTCTCAAAGTGCCCCTCCTGACTGTCTAGAATTCCTGAGAGTTTTACCTAACAAGACTGCAGTACCTTTATCTCATCTCTCTATGTAATCTCCAAACTTTTCGCAATGCTCTCCTTTCATGTAAAGGCTATTTTTGGCAGCAGAGAGAGAGTCTAGTTTCTTTATTGCTCGTTAGAAAAGTTTGTTTTTCAGAACGCGGAGAAAGTACATACCGTAATGATGCAAGCATTTTGGGAAAGTGAGTCATTCATTTGTGAAAGTTTAATAAGATGAACTAAATAATATCACATGACATACTTCATACAAAGCATTTATGACACTCAATCCAATCCCATATATCGTGGGAAATTGAATGCTTCTAGTTTCTACCTATATAGTCAGCACGCAATTCATTCCAGTTTCATTTTCACCGGCCGGAACATTTCGGGAGGTTCGTGGTTTCCCCGAATGAAATGTCTGACACATTGCTACTCACTATTATTTATGTCTGGCTTGTTTCATCAGACTAAAAAAATTCAACGTAAGGAATATATCCCACTTTACTTTCCTCGTATCAGCAGTTATGTTTACTAACAACATAGAAGGTACATGTGCCCATTGTGCCCTCTCCACTATTCTACTTTCTTTTTAGACAATTAGAGTGGAGTTCAGTGTGTGGACATGTAACACAAATTAGTGTAATAAAGAGAGGAATAATAAAACTATGGGTCTAGAAAAGAAGGCACAAAAGTGTAGATGATTATATCGTACCTAAAGGTTTTATAAATCTGAAAACAATACACATACATACTATTGTCGGCTATTGTTGCGCAAAGACATTCTTAAAATCAGTTATAAACACTCATTCTCTTCTTTCGCTTTTTGGCAAGACCACATTCTCTGATAGCCTTGAAACTCATGAAAACGTCGCAGTGTCGGCTACTCAAATTCAAGCAAAAAGCCTTTCCATTTGTCAAGAAAGTAAATCAATCATTCTCTCGTAGCGCTTTTAATTCACATGAGTACAAAATTAGTTTGATTTTTCGAACAAAATATGAGTTTAACAAACAGCAAGGGATTTGCAAATGTGGAAAGTTTTCATTTAAAATTACACACTTTCAACAATCAAATGGCAGGTACTTCTTGTGTCCATTCAAATAGCTTCATTTGTTTAAAATAAAGTAAAGTGAAAACTTACTAGCCTCATTTTAACTAATTGTAAGATTGCTGGTAGTGAAAATTTTGACTTATTAATAACAAAGCTCAAAGTTATTCCATTATTACATATACTGTATTTACTTATTACGGTGATTTTAGGGCAGTGGAAAGATTATATCTTGCATGGGTAAAAATAAAAATATTTCGGTTTGTAGTTTTGTGAGTGAAGTATGTAGCTGATAAAGTATTCAGAAGACTGGACTGGAAAAGTTTTGGGATGAACTCTGTCTAGGGTTGAAGGCTGAAATGAAATGAGTTCTTTGATGTACCTTTTATGATATTTTTCCTTGCTATACATTTCAAAGGTACGAAGTGTTGTGAAGGACCCTTCAAAGGGTTTTTCAGAGGTACTTCCTTGATTGCACGTGTTTTAGACAAAAGAACTTTGCACAAGAAAGAGGGTAGATATTTGACCAGAAACAAGTGGAAAATTACAATGTTATCATTTTGCTCCCTCAAATTAGGTCGACGAAGATAGAGAACTAAGATTTGGCTTTAACTCTTTCTCATTGTCATTTAAGCTTAGAATCACAAAGCAAAAATCTTTATGCTGTTATTTTAATGTTTTTCGTACAAAGTTCGTGAATAGTTGGCAGTGTGGCAAGTGACAATTTGCAGTTATTCTAATACAAGAAGTGGCAGTGTTAACTTAAAGTAATCAGTTAGTTTTGCTGAAATTTTTTTCGGGACAAAGGACGTGGTAAGTTAACTTGCAATATTAAACAAGTGGATTACATCAAAATCCTTGCATTATTCTGCTTAAGTATAGACATCATGTATTCCTCACATCGGAATCATAATAATTTTTATGAAAGGCACACATTGCGAAATGTGTATAAAATATACAGTTGATCTATTCATATTGTTACGGTACATACTAATGCATTTCAAATTTACGTAGCCAACTAACACATGAAATTCTCAATTTTTTGCCTTTTGGCTTTGCGAACATGGCCTAATTTTGAATCGTTCCAACTTTCCCTGTTTGAATTTCAGATATAAAATGCATTTCCTCTTTTCGTGTATTGAACCTGCGTGCAAAATATTCAGACATTTTTTCGACACTGGCACGGTTAAAGCTCATGCAATTTTCTGAGAAAGTGAGTGCCAAGAGCAAAACGTCTTTCTCGAATAACATACTGACTCTTGACTCAACTGGTGAATACTAGAAATATATTTTTCATTTAACGTTAAATCTCGCTAACATAATGGAAGTGTATCAAGTAGCAGTAGTGATGCAATATTTCGAGCTCACAACGACTTCACCGAATCTCTGCAGACGCTTGCGTTTCTTTCACTTTGCAGATGGTACGAGGTGGTACATGTTACACGTTAAAAGTTACTATTAAAAGCTATTAAAAATATAAAGTTTAAATATGTTTCTTTCAGAATATCGTTGTGATTAGAGAATAATAGTATGAGTTCGAACAAGACTGGCATTTTGTCATCTTTGTAGTTTTTGTTAACTATTCTATTTCTGTCTCTATTTCTCTATCATTCCTCAAATCCTCATCTCATCATATTTGTTCAACACCATCAGTCTTATGAGATGGCGATGTCATTTTCAAAATGTAGGTCAGCATAATATTTATTACTGCTGTGTATCTGTGGAACAGCATGAGGAACAATGAAAACAATTGTTTTTACACATTTTACTACACACCTATAGTGTCGTAAATTCTAAATACAAAAGTTAATGTACCTATGTATGTATGCATACGAAAAGGACTCGCGAAAGAGTTTTAGTTTTATTTTTAGAATAGGTAAGAATAAACAATAAATAAACATATCATGCTTGTTATATGTTACACAAAAATGGATTGCATGTTATTGTGGGAGGAATTCTGAACCTAAATTAATAATAAGAAATGTGGATAATTTAACTACCACTCTGGTGACGTGATGTAGACATATCGACTGCCTTTAGTACTGACAGCAAACTGACTAGCGCTTCCAAAGTGAAAACCAATTCCAAGCATTTATATACTTTCACAGTCGAGTAGCAATGGGATATTATCTGGTATATTTTTAGCTTTGGTTTTCAGGGTGTGGTTCCCTGCTGTCATTTTCCACTTGTCTTAATTGTCGATTCTTCTCCTGTAGAAAAATGCTTTCATTTGCGAGGAACTAACCGAATAAATGTCATTTCATCATATTAAAAGGTAAAAGAATTCCTTGGGTGGATCAAAGCCATTGTGTGGTATCACGCCATACTATCATCAGCTCTGCATGACAAGTAACAACAGACTAAAATGTGGTGACAAGAGATGGGGACGTGGGGAATACTTGGATGACTCATGCACATAAAAACGCTGAGAAAACTATAACTTGCTATTGTATTTTCCTATCTCTAAAGCCGTAGCCACACTGCACTTGAAACTCTAGTTTCACAGACAAAAGTTTATAAAACTCAAGAGTTTCCTGTTCACA
>JAQIXX010003340.1:0-20114 GCA_034700605.1 Willowsia nigromaculata | reverse complement strand
TAATATTTGTTATAAATTGCTTGATTTTTATAGACAAATCCATCCAAATTTGCCTCGCTCACTTTCAGAAACCAAAATGATAACATGGTTTGATGTTATGTTTTGCAAATAATATTTGTTTCAAATTGTATGATTTTTATATACAAATCCATCCAAATTTGCCTCCCTCATACTCAGAAACCAAAGTGATAACATGGTTTGATGTTATGTTTTGCAAATATTATTTGTTTCAAATTGTATGATTTTTATATACAAATCCATCAAAATTTACCTCCCTCATATTCAGATCCGTGGCGCAGCTGCTCCCAACAGTTTCTTTCATTCGTCTGCGTCTTCATCATCGTCGTCATCTGGCTCAGCTCCAAGTGGGAGCAGCAGTGGTGGTGCTGATGGCACGTCTTCATCCGGCGGGGGTGCTGACGCAAAAATACACCCGACACCACCACCAAGATCGCAGTACATGTTTCTCCAACCTCCCACAAGAATAGAAGCTCCGCTGGGAGATGATGATGTGGGAGCAGCACGAAGACAACCTGAAGATAACGACGACTTACTTGAAAATGAAATTCTCGAGGAGGAAGGCGAGCACTCGACCTGGCTGAAACGATCTTCGTCGGGGGTCGTTACCAGATCATCTGCAGATTTTAATAAGAGAAAGAGAGATTATGACATACCTCAAATCGGTAAGTGCCAATCTTTTTGCAATCTAAGTCGTTTCAAGTTTCCCTTACACTGAAAACAAATCCAAGAGCTGAAGACGAACCGTTTTTCATTGTGTGTTTGTACATCCATATCTCTCCCATATTTTATTGTACGAATCGCTTTCACTGCCTTGATTGTTGATTTAGAGAAAGCAAATACATCGAAATAATAGGTGAAGGCATTATCAATTTATTATATAATCGGCACGTATGGTAATGGGATTGGGGCTTGGAGAGACCTGTTGACACTGGCTCTAGTTTGAACACTGCTTTCTGCAAATGAAGCTGTTTACCCACGAGAAAATATACATACCTATCTACCTACCTTCTATGCTGCTTAAACCTTTTTATTTGCCATGTAAAGAATATAGAAGGACTTGTATAATATGAAATACATGCTGTCGACTGTAAAATAAAGAAAAGTTAAGCTAAAATGTCTGCTGCATTCCTATATTTACATTGTTCGTGTACGTGCTTTCCCTGAATTCCATTCCCTTTTTTGTAGAGTTTGTTGTTGAGTTTATCTTTGGTACAGCATTCCAAAGAGCGACAAAAATCCTTCATTGCCAACTGCCCTCTATTACCCCAGCTGGTTTTCTTTTTTTCCTTCTGTCTCAAAGTCTGAAAACATTGCAGACACGCTTTAGTATTTATATATTTAGTATGCATTTGCAACGACATTGTTAGTGGAGAAAGGTGCCTTGGTAAGTGGTACTGTATCTATTTTCCACATATTGTTGTTACCTTGCTATAACTTATATATCAGGCTTTTTGTCAAAGTACATTTTTGCTTGTGCGGGGCTGTTTGTGTAAATTTTTGAGCAAACGTAATATTGAATGATGGAGAAAGCATCATTATTAGAAGTTTTCACAATATTTCTTTCCGAGTGAAAAGAAAATGCATTCACGTCACGGGCAATGCACATAGGTGAGTAGTGCAACATTTCTATAAATAAAGAATCTCAATTTATGCTTTCTTTTACTTAAAACTGATGTTCATAAAATAATATGTGTAGAAAAACCTGGTATAAAAACTTGGGTTCATTAGTAGAAAAAATGAGTAAAAGCGTCTACCATTTCATTATCAGTGTCTCTACTATTATTCAAACATGTGCGTGGATTCTTCTTGCTTAAAGGCTGAATCTCATGATGATCACAGTCACAGTGAATGTTATCGTACTATGATTAGAGGTAGTCGAGGCCTTTCGATATGAATGCATGTTATGTATACGTTGTATTTTGTGCCTATCTGGCTGCAGAGTCATAGTATTAAATTTTTGTAATGCAAGAAAGAAAGGAAATGAGCTCATTTTGATACCTCAGGGGATACTGTCTCGCGCATTTATAGGTTCAACCAAACCACGAGAAAAATAGCTTTGTTTGTAGGGGGCTTTTTTTACTACATTCTCATTCTCTGTCTCATTTTTACTTCCAACATACTTCCACTAAATGTGTGTCTATCTGAATGGAAGCGGAACGCAGTGAAACGGTTGTCAAAATGCAGCGATAAAGTGGAAAATAATTTGTATCCAAGTTTCTATATCTCTTCCGGTTGTTTTGAAGACCGACAGACAAACTAAAGTTTGAATGGATGAGGTGAACATAGAAAAATTAGGGTTGGATTAAATACATTAATAAAAGCAACATGTGCGCTCTTTCCTTTCCCTATTTTATTAATATATTCATTCATCAGCGTTGTGCTGCATGCTAATAATCATAATTATGCATGCAAAAACGGAATGAAAGTAGTTTTTGCAGAGTTCTCCCCTCTATCTCTCCCTCTCCTTTCTCTCTATCTCAATTTTTGCCTCTATCCTTTTCTATCTAACATTGTAAATGCACTTGATGTCAGTCAAAAGTAAGTAAGTGCTATTCATCTAGGTAGTCTTTTTACTCAAAATTCAACGTAGAGAGAGAGAGAGTGAGTAGGGAAAACTCATGCCCTGGCAGCGTGCTCTCTATTCACTGTGCTTGAACAAGTTCAAATAAAAATTGCAACGTACGGAAAAGAAGAAGATGGATGTAGAAATACTTAAAAATGGAGTGAGACAAGAGTTGAGAATATTCACTCACCATACATAATATTTTGTACTATTTACTCAAGGTACTTACTACAAATGTGTGTCTGCCTATGAATTGAAGTAATTTGTTCTCTGATGTTACTACATGCATTTTCTGTGTACTTAATTTACTGTAAGCTGTAAAGTACTTTACTTGCACACACTTTCACCAACTTCCTGTGAGTGGAAACTTACTTTTCATTCATAAATCATATCAGAAATTTGTGCTACTGGTTACTACTGCTCCGAGCACTCGTCACACCGTACTCGCTAACTCTACTTTCATTTCAATGAATAATTGATAGCTCACTATCTCAGCCCATTTCACTAAAAATAATGATGACCAGCGAAAGCAGAGTACTTTAATGACTTATTTACTGACTTATTTGCATTTTATTACTGATTCAGTAGTACCAGTGCTACGTCACATTCGTAGTTGGCTAATGATGGTAAAGACGATGATTGATGATAAAAAGTAAAATGCTAGACGCTCTGTCTATTTGTGTGAAAGTGGGAGGTATGTGGTATGACGAATGTACTGATTCTGAGCGATTCCTCAATGAATTCCCCTTACTCGCCGATGTGTTAGCGCTTTATCAAAAATGCAGATCACATATCGCTAATAGTGTTGTTTGTTGGGAATAATGATAAAACGATAATAAACAGGCAGATGTGTTTGGTGCGTTGTATTGGGTTGGGAAAACGGAGACTAGAACTAGAAAGGTTTCGTTTAGGGAAAGCCGGCGAGAGATATTTGGTTAGGTTAGGACAGGGAATACATCTGAACTGTCTCAGATTTCAAAATACACTCAAATCTACGTCCGCACGCATATACAATGTCGATGATGGAAAACGAAAGTTCCAATTTCAAGCGAAGAGAAAGTACTACAAATACATACAGAGTAAGCTGTAATAAAAGAGTGTTTTGGGAGAAAGTGGTGACTTTTATGACGATGACGGTGTAATACACTTCTTTGTCGTAAGCTAACGAATATTTCGTAATGCTAAAGTTCTGCAGTAGAAAAAATGTGAATCTGAGGTAGAAAGGTATAGCTATATGGGCATGTCTTGTCTTCTCCGAACACTAGCTGCCTTAAGCAGCAGTTGTACTTACTCTTTTTTTTGTCGCAACCATCGCCTTCGACATAGCTTGTTAGAACTGTAGTAATGATGACAAGAAGCGAGAGAGGCAATTAAATTTTCGTACTTGCTCAATTCCATCACATTGTGTATAATATCAACATTGCTCCAGGATCATTGTGACGGTGACAGTGAATCTGGGCTATACCTATCTCGAACAGAAAAAATCGAACAGGCAAGGTTGTTGTTTTCAGTATTCTATTCCGGCAAGATTAATAGTGTGATAGTCGCTAAATCGTTGTTTAACCATGCAAATTACAATGAAAACTTTGCAATGTTATCGTCATCGTCTTCTTTATCTCCAAATAATTTTTCGCTGGGAAAATTTATCATCTAAGCCATCAATATTTGTTGTCGTCATCAGTTTACTTAGCCTTCCATGCAACCCTACTTTTACTCTGGTTTTCACATTGCCCCAAATTTGGAGGACTCCGCTCTGCCATAACATTACCTGGTTCGCTGCTTTAAGAAACGTTCATTTTCCATTCTTTCGCTTCGCATTCAGACAATGCACACATCGCATGTTACCTACACACCACACATAGCCACCACTGACGTAATGTGATGGTTCCTGTCCTGTGACCAATTTTTGATTATTATTATGTACTTTTTGTGTTCGTCCATCGCAAAGTTTATTTTTGTCCATAACGTTGATGATGATGGCAAAGCAATAATTACAAGTGTTTGCATTTCATATTCCATTTGAAAGGGGGAGATAGCTCGTAACATGACTGATGATTAGCATGTAGAGCGTGTTGATGTCATGTTCCCGTCTGAGTACATCCATGAAGTAAAAGCACATCAACAATGTGTATATTATATGTATAGCATATTTTTAGACTGTTTCCCACGATAGGTACTTCAACAGTGACAGTTTGCGTTTCTATATATCTCACTTGAAGTGGATGATATACACATATGCCCACGAAATCAGGTAAACTCATGTCTATCTTGCATATAAAGCGATTGCTTTGCGAAAATGGAAATGCATGGGCATCACAGTTATGTTCGTTGGTTCGCAGAGCCATTAGGTGAAAATCGAATCCATCGTTAGCATGCGGACTCTGGAAATTTGTGTGCGGTCTAGCTGCGGCCACCTGAATGCAAATACAATATTATTACAGGATAGAATAAGCAGGAAGCAATAGAATGTCATAAAATTATGAGGAAGTGCCTCTCTTGTCCAGCTCGTGTAATTTTTATGTGGTAAAGCAACAAGCTCGAGAATGAGCTTTTATTGCAAAATGAATATTTCAATTAATTGTTTCCTCTTCCATTTTGCTTGTTTATTGATGAAATGCCCACTTTCGTCCAACAAACCTCTCTATTATGCAAACATAAATAAACTTCTGGATCAGCTTATCATAAGTTGAAAATATCTCCTTTATGCTATTATTAGTATTAGGTGTTCTTCTCCAGTCAGTTCACACATTACATAGCTATAAAATTATGCGAAATTAAAACTTTTGCAGTACTTGATAGAGAGAGAAACCTGTGGGAATGTTGTTTACAATACTGATAATGGTGCCTAGTTTTTTTTATTTGTTCTTTCAAGTAAATGAGCACATAGTGATATAACAAATAAATAGAGCTATATGCTATCAAACAAGACAATCATAAAATCCTTTTTATGTCGTGCTGCTCTAATTCAATCTCTTCGATTCTTTACTCCTCTAGATATTGAGTGTATGGAAAAGAGATAAGGTCAGAGGTCAGGACAGCATCGAACAAGAGAGAAAGTAGACTGAGTGAGTGTTGAAGGACACAACAGTACAAATGGAATTAGATTAGCTTATCACTATCTCTGCAATACGACAACTTGAGTATGTACTAGTATGTAGTCTATAGAGTGATTGGTACATTTGATATAATATGGCAAATAGTCATCAAGCCATACATGAAATATGTAGCCACAGTGTACATGCATTTTGATTTTGAGAAAAGGACCTGCGCCTACCTATGTCGTGTACTTATCATTGCATATCACATCTTGACGCGCTCCTGTCGTTTACCGTCCTCTCTCTTAAACGTATTTGTTCTATTTTCGTGTGCCATATAGTACACAATTTACGCCTTTCTCCTTGTTAAAAATGTGTCGCTTGGTTGGTCATTGGGAAATTAGAAAATATTATTTCTTCTCTATACTCCTCCTTCACGACTACCAGCTAAAAGAGTGAAGGCAAAAAGACCGTTGACCCAGTACACTATATTTACAACAGTCATATCATTTCCATTTACCACCAAAATACGTAAAAGCGTCGTCATCAAGAAAGAAAAATCATGTTTGAGTCAATGTGTAATATTGTCATGTGACGATGGAACGAAGAAAGTTAACCGAACCTCAGGGGAATACGATACCAAGAAAATGAAAAAGCATGTAAGCAAGCAAGCAAGTTTTATTGCATATTACACAGCCAGAAATACTGGTAAATATTCACTTGACACACTTGTCTGTCTGTCTGTTGCTCATGTGCATACTGAGCATAATGTTATTGTTGTTGATCCGTCCCCTATTTCATGTTATTCATGTATTGTAAGATATTGCAAATTATTCGAAATTAGCCATTATAAAAATTAATGTGTTTTAAAATTTGTAGTTCACAATGACTTCAGCCACGCATTAACAAATTGTACTTTCGAATTGTTGCAAGTTTACAATTTGGCATATCGAACGAACTAAAGGTAACGTGGTAGAAGGCGTAAGTTGGAAAAAAGTAGGGCTAGGAGGGAAAACACATACAAGAATGGTCGTACGTAGTACCAGAAAAAAAGTAAACTTGGCTGTATCACGCTGTGACTGCCTGATTTTATTCACAGTGAATCGACATCATTATGATAAGATGGTTGACAAGAAGAATAAATTGAAATTTTTTTCCATTTATTATTATATGTATATTTGAAAATCTATACATGTTACAATATGCTAATGATGATGACATGACACGTCAGAACGCAGTTTCAAAAATAAGTTCTTTGCATATAAGCATTACTTTATCTTGGTTTTACTTTCCTACCCACATGTAAAATTTAACAATTTTATTTGAGAAAAGATGACATCATAAGGAAAGCAAAAAAATTCAAGACAATATTTCACATTCATTTACACTTATCCGATGCCCTTTGTTAAATAAATGAGCTTCAAACATTTGTTGCACTTCTCTCATTACTTTCTACAATATTTTGAATGAGGGTCTTGCGTCACCAATACGGTTCGATTCGATTACATGCAACTCAGTTTCATAACCTCAAAAATATTCATTGCAATAATGTCAAGAATGAGATAGGTTATTCTGTAGCAGTAGTGAACTTTCACCTTCAACTAATGTAGGTTCAAAAATTGCTCATAATATAATAATCAAATAAATGCATAATGGTTTACCTTCCATTACACTTGGTTTCTTGTACATTTTACTTTAAATTTACTTTTGCCGAGATGGAAGTCATAGTGTGCTTGTTTTTAATTGCAATTACATTTGTACATGCATAAATAACAAAGTTGATCACATCTCACACACGAGACAGGACACGTCTGCACACATACGAAAAGTACATACAACATACAAGAGTGGTGAGGTAGTTGTAAATAAATTAGTAGGTTGATGGTAATATTCCTCTAAGACGATGATGACGAAAATGTCTTTCAACCATCAGGATATTCCTAGTTTTGCTGACTGTTGCTTTGCTGTGCCCGCCTGTCTCTCGCTTGTTTTAATTTCGTCGTTGTTTTCGAGTTCATGCGATGAAAGAAATTAAACAAATTTGCGTCATTACTTTTATTTCCCTTAAAGAAATTAAAAAAGAAATGAATTAAACGTATTATATGCCGATTATGTGGAATCCCACTTCCTTTGTTCGATGACGTTTTGAACTAAACCACGTCACGGGCAAATTCACTTTTTAAAATTGCTTTCTCTAAACTGCCCATGTAGAAAGTAAAAATTATTAGTATTATTATTATTAGTTGTATAAGTAAAAGGAGATAGGTAGGTTTTAGTCCACTTCCACCTCATGTAACCGTGTATGCGCGTATTGACAGTAGTGATTGGCATCTGACATTTTGAGAGGAGAAAAAACAACATAGAATATTAGAAACATGTATAGATAAAATGCAGCGACTCCGTCATGTCTCCAGTGAATGTTGGTCGATTATGCGCATATTATATGGACGTATATATCATTTTGTAAAGTTGTTTCGTCATAAATGTATGTGTGTAGTAATGTCGTCATTGTATGGTTGACCATCGCCATCATCATTAAATGAGATTGGAAAGGAACTGCTGCGAACATTCCTTTTACTACTACTTGGACGAAAGAGGTGGAGTAAAAATGACGATGATGATAAATATGTATTATGCATGACGGTGATGTGATGATACCTACACGTTGTAAATGTTGGATATATGTATATGATATGTACAAGTGGCAGAATTCTTGACGGTAGAATTATTAATGAGCAAAGTTGAGAATTGAGCGGCGGCATAAAAAGTAACGTTGTTATTTTTGCTATTTCCTCCTTCTTCATATTATCAGTGTCATCACCAACCACAACCAAATATACGTCAACAGGGAAGGGCTAATTACGTGTGGACTGAGCTGAAAGTTGAAATTTCGTGCTGAATTAAAAATAGACTCATAAATAAACTAAAGCTTATAAATTTGAGAGCAAAGAATATTTTGTAAATGTTACATTCATAATATCTACATATTTGTAGGCTAAGATTTGAAGATGTACTGCGTCTCACCTGTTTGTGGTCAATAATCAATAATAATTTATATAATGACATGGGGAGAGTTTGAAGAATTCAGAGTAATTACTAATGACGAACATTATAGAAGGAAACCCCATTTTTTATTCAGCTATAGTCATTACAAGAAAAGCTTTGAATCTAGTATTAAGAGCAAGAAAGTAAAAATAAGTAGAAAGTGAGAAAGAATTAAATATATACACCGATATTTTTCCAGTCCATCAGAAAATGTGACAGGCTGGATGTCACGCACATGTCTACTCTCCTTGATCACCCATGGTCTATCTATGATGATGGTATAGATATAATATAGGAACAGGAATGCCTACTTTGTCCGATTTCTAAATGTTCGGAAAGTTATAACGATGATCCAGCCAGACTGACATTTCCCGTTTTCGGTTGACAACTGCGCAAACTATGGATTACGTATCGGTTATAAACTATAGTTATAGGTAGGCCGGTGAGACACGAACTAACGTCGTCATTATTCATTCATGACTTATTTCCAAAGTTTCTCAGTGAAATTCACATGTCAGTTTCAATTACGTCATTGTTTTCTCCTTAAAATTGAACAAAAATAATAATAATGCTCCACCGTTCGACTAACTGGACTCTCGAAATGCCAAATGTTTAACTGCACAATACGTATTATTACATAGAAGCTTGCCCTTACACATTACGCCACAGAGGTTGAAAACATTGAAAATTTCAAAAAATATATATATTTGTTTTTTATAATAAAGGGAATGTAAGAAAGAAAATGGAAAGGCATGGCTCTTTTTTTATATTGAAAAGGTCATTCAACGATCTTTTAAATCGGTAAAGGTACATACATATGGGTGATGGGTAGAAATGTGGAAACTAATAGGCAATTATTTATAAGAAAGACGTCTACAACCGCTTCTGCAATACTTTTATCATATCCTTAAAAAGGTCCACAAGCGTTCTCTCAATTTCTTATTTTCTGTGCTTCCCTATCTTTAAGTAAACTACTGTAAACTATGAACTGCGGGTTATTTTGCGGCTAACATAACAGTCAAATAGAAAAATCCTTTTCTCTCTTTTCAAACTAACTTGAGGGAACTATCAACTATTGATGCGAATGAAAACGTAACATAACAGAGAAAACAAACCTAAACGTCTCAATAGTGCTGAGTGATCTGGGAGTAGACAGTTTGATATAATATACATAGCTTCAAAACGGTTTTGTCTATTTCCCTTTGTTGCATTTCAAAAATTAAAGATGTATTTATATATAGTGAGGACTGAGAAGTACCCTTGTCTTTGTAGTCTTTTCGAAATAAATTGTGGGAGAAACCCAGCATGCACAAAGCGTTGAAAAATGTTTGCCTGGCTGTTTGTTTGCTTTTCTTCCTTCTTGTGAGAAGCAAAAGGTTTCGGAAGGGAAAAAGATTTTTTTTTCATGTGGTGTTATGTGATGATATGGTAGCGGAAGTCTGTTACATAGTCTGGTTAGTTCGAGCTACTTGTTTTCATTTGAAATGAATGTATTCTGTAAACAAGAAAAGTGAAATGGAAAAACAAAGTTAATATAATGTTTAGGGAGGGTGTAAGGGGGAGAGACTAAAAAGAAACCTTTCAAGCCATACCTAAACGAAAGTGGCTTATCAATTGGATAACTTGTGTTTGGTATTTGAATTTTTAGGTATTCGAATTTCATCAACAGTTTTATTGTCTAAAGTTCAGTAGCCTAAGCACTTTATATAGAGAGTGAAACCGCCAAACAATCAACAAGTTGCTAGTAAACTAATTATAGGCTTGTTTCTAATTAAAGAAAATAATGAATAACGATTTTTTTTAGCAAAGCATAGATGAAGGATACTAACCGAATATTTGTTGGCATTTCTGAGTTTTGGGCTTACTTGTTCCATTCTATTGATAAAACAGATTGTTTTTGTTATCCCCGCTTACGTATATTTTTGGGTTTCTCTGTTTGCTGAGTAAAGTTATGCTAACTTCCTAGTATTGCGAAAATTATAACTTTTGCAATCAATTGGCTGTAACTTCAACCCTAAATTGGGTCAATGAAAACACTATTGTAAAATCAAAATTTCCAAGATTTGTATAGGGCATTATTGTTATGCTAACTGGAGCAATTAAAACTGTGTACGAGATTTGCACCTACTCGTGTTTAATTACTATTTTTAGATCCTTTAATTATGGAATCTCACAAACAATTCCTAGATATACACTAATACAATTAAAGTTTTAAGACATCATCAAATTAATCCTGTTTCTTTGCATCATTTTGGAATTCACGATTTAAAATGAAATGAAACATCAAACATCCATGCATTCTTTACTGTAGTAAATTAAACATACGCAAGAAAGTGAAAAATTACAATACCTACTAAAGTTCAAAGGTGTAATCAAGGCAATTTACTCAAGATGATAGAGTTGAAGGATGTTGCAGAGAAAGAAAATCTATGCTTACGCTCGTCTTGTCTCATTCCTTTTTCACACCTACGCATTGATCAGATACGTTTTGCCTACAAAGGAAAGGCTCCCCCTCACTTTGTAAATGAGAGCAATAAGGGAGAAAATGGAAGTTCTACACAAAAGAAGAGTGCTTCTTTGATTGAGTTGTTTAAAAATTGCTTTGATAGACTGGGAAAAAATGTTTACATATTACATCGTTTAATCGAGAAAGCGAAGAGAGAGAGAGGTTTCACAAAAGAAACAGTGATTTTCGGAAGCTTTCGTGCAGTTCAGTTTCTCAAAAATGTAGCCAATTCGGAATGAAAGTAATAAATATTGTGCACACACACACATGCATGTTACGTTTAACACGATAGTAATATGTGTACATATGTAATCACTAGCAAGAAATCTAATAAAAAATGAGCCAAATTTTTTGGTAGTTTTAGGATTAAAAAAGGGCAAAACGTCACAAAAAATAACAGGTCTAGTTCATTTTTTGCTTGTATTGTTGCTATTTTTAGAACAACAATTTCTGAATTGGTTGTAGGTTTCTTGCAAAGTGTAGTACATTCATCATGCATGCAAAGTTCTCTCTACTATGCATGCTTTCACCGTACTTACATGCACTTAGACATTAGAGTGTGCTGCAACGTAATAATCGTCGTAAAAATCATAATAATAATAATGGAAATGCCACTTGACTGCATGGTTCTTTTCTTTCAGTATAATGGAAAAGGAGAGTAAGGACTTGTAGGAGCCAAAAGCTTGTGTATTTGAAAAAAAAACGAAATGTCCTCTTTAACTATGCACATATATATCATTTATACAGCATGTGAATGAAGGAAAAGACCTTATCTCTGAGTAAACAGCAGTAGGGAAAGTGTAGCTTTTGAGCATACCGACCGCCTTCCTCATTACTTATAAGAACTTATAAGAACATCGATGGCTCTGTTTCAAAAGAAGATCTTCATTCTCATTTGCTATGAACAATTCGCGTCCCTTACAAGCTATCTTTTCTTGCGTTAAGGCATACTTTAATAACTAAACATTTTAAAATGTTGTTCAAGAAATTAGAAATTCACCATCAAGTTTGAATAAGTATAAACATTCAGATTTGTACAATGAGATAATTCACGATCGCGACGATTGTTGACTTTTGAGAATGGAAATATCGGAGGTTTCTTGAAAACTACCCGTCGAAAATGCCTACGGAAGTGTTATTATTGTTATTAATACACATAATGTACTTATAAAGTTTTGGCCCAAACACAAAAATGTGACCAGTTTTTATTTCTGGACTCTGGAAGTTGGTTTGGGTAAAAATAGCATAAACTTGTTAGTAGGCTTATAAATGCTCGTGAATGCCACTGCATGTAAATTTGGCAGGTCAGCAGCAGGCTGCCAAATTGTTGGCCCTACAGTTAATTGCCCCTTCGTATAATACATTTTGTACTACGTCATCGGTGGTAGGACCGATATAGTACATAAATAACATACATGGAGGAATGGAACCCTGTATTTTCTCCTTGTTTCCTGTTATTATCCTATTAACTATTTTATATGCTTTCCTACATCCCATTCATTTTCTCTGATAAGTCTATGAGAATTACACTAGGGAACTTTTTCTTTTTTTAAAAAAAGAAGAAAAATGGCGTTTTGTTCATGTTGACATTAATCAACTGCCACGCATCACACATTAGACCTTCATTCTTTCTAAATGTAGCTAGCGCAGTGAATGTCGTATGGTGAGTAGGCTGGCTATTATTATAACCGCGAACTGATCATTTACGTAATATGACAAAAGGAGAATGAGTATTTTTAGTATATTGCTACCTAAAAGTTACGAATGCATTTTTAATCACTTTGTATACACATGATCTGTCTATAAATATACAAGACAAAAGTTAAACAAATTACCTTTGTCGCATGCGCATGCTACACTTTTAACGTACAGCAAATTAGAAAACCAAATAAATGAGCTTCATTACATTTATAGCATGTTCCGAGTAATTTTCTGCTATTAGGGCTGTGCTGTGGGAGACAATATGATGATAATAATGTCAGACCTTCATTAATAATTTACTTTAAAAAATTACTTTATGTGAGCCTGTGATATTGCGTTTAATTTAAGCTCGACTCGAAATTCACCTCCTTATTTACAAGCATAATATGTAGTATACCTTAGTTTCATGCATAATATATTTCACCAAGCTAAAATGCATATTACAACTGATTGCCGTCCCGTCACATATTCTTTTAATTCCATGTGTTGTATATTGTTTAACGAGTATAAAATAGTAAACGAAAAGTGGAAATAAAAAGTAATAACAGTATTATTTGTGATGATGATGGGCTGAGTAAAACCTTGGTTTTGTTACATAAAATGGTACTTTTCATTCCTTGTCATTCACATACAAAGCGTATATTGGAGTGTGCATAATACATAGGTATGTAAGGCCACACACAGAGAGACGATGACGAGAGAGTGAGAAAGCGATTCCAGGAATGTGTACTTAGTTTTTGGTGAAGTGAAACTCACTCCCCACTCGTCGTCACTTCTTATTACTTTACACTTTGATCTTGATCCCGTGCTTTCTCTTTACTCAACAAAAATGTCATGCTTTCATATATTATTTTGTGGAGCTTTATTCTCGTGTGATGCAAAATGTTGTAAAACCAACAGGTGAAAGTTGTAGACTTTATTTTTACACTACATGATACATTTAAAACATACTACTGTTTTATATCAAGACCAGCAATGACCAGGCTTTCTTCAGATCACATATGTGGGAGTGTTCATCACTTACATAATCTTTTATGACCAATGTCTATCTCTTCGTACAGTACTATCCCATGAGAAATGTCGTCAAGTCAAAGTCGTTTCAACTCTGAGATACACACAGCAAACTACTGTAAATTCTCTTATACTGACAGATTAAGAAACGTAGCTGATTACGTGCATCGATTTGAAAAACGAAGCGCATTTATGACAACGATGACGAAGGCAAAGGTAGTGATAAAGATGATGCGGATGACTTTTGCATTTGTGATTTTCCTCGAAAGTAGCAGAAATGACGGCACAATATTCATCCTTCCATCTATCGTCATCAAAAATTTAACAAAAATGAATGAGGATTATAAAGAGAGAAAGAGAAATGTTTGCAATTTGGCTTACTACCATCATATTAATTTTGTGATATAGGTAAGTCGACTTATTTCTGCGAAGACAAATGTGGAAGTAGAAAGGGATTTGCCAGGATTTTCTCTTTCATTTGTCCAACACGACGATTCTCGTGACGTTGAGCTGCGCCCGTCGGGCTTGTATAATGCCATACGTACGTTGTATTTTCCAATTTTGATCATGTGTACATCCATAATGACACCTTTTTTCACACTCCTCTGATTATGAAATAGTGGTGTACATCATCTTAAATTAGCAGAAAGAAAATTTAAGCTTATCCGGCCATTTCACAATCATGGTACAATGCAGTAGTGTAAACGGAAAGATTCAAGACCGTTGTTCCTCATTCCACGGTTTATCACACATTTTAAAAGAAATGATAATCAACTAAATCTTAGACCTTCTTTTATGTCTTGGGATAATAATTTTAAAACACTTTAAAAGCATTCTAATGGCTAAGTTTCCTATAAGACATTTAAATCGCCAGCTATTGAAAAATCACGTGGGTGGTAGCAAAAGGCAAGACATCTTTTATTCTGAACCTACTCCGTCGTAAACATTTATATCAATTCCTTATCGCTCATAAAATAACTTTCCACCATTTTTCACTGGTCGTCCATCTAACTGACTGTCTCACTTCGCTCATCTGAGAAGTCTGAAAGAAATAATAATAATAACTGTGTTATATGTCGGGTAGTAAAAACTTTTCTTGTTTGTGTGCGTCAACTTCGCTAAGCCGAAAGCATAGTAATATTTTCTCATGTAAAAATCTATAAACTGGAAAAGCGAACTAGGTAAAGTGTGAATCGCAAGCCTTTTATGATATTACCCAAAAAAGTTAATTCGATCTCATAGTATCTTTCTCTACTCCACGCCATCTTATTCAAATAAACTTTTTGGAGGAGTACTTTTTATTAGCCATTGGTCCCATATTTTCTCTACAAACTCTTCTCAAGGATTACGCAAATGACGACGGTGGTCGTAGTGTTAGTAGTTTAGTGCGTGTCTCTCTTCAGCAGTCTTTCGCATACTCACATTCTTCATTCATTGCGTGTTTTTATGTGCGTCATATATTTTTTCGTAAAAAAATATATGGTTATGAGAATAAATGTTGAATGTGACGGAATGTGGACAATGAAGGGAAAACTCATATAAAGGCGTGAGCAGAACAGCAATAAGATGTTTCAGTACTCAATATATAAGAACATTTTCCAATATCAGAGGAAATTGCAGTACGTGTTCATATATTTTCAGGTATACACACGAGACGAAATAGGATGTGTGATACAGCAGTTTTATTATTAGAAAAGACTTAAAAATCACGGCATAGCCAGTCTGTGCATATTTATGTGAATTTGCAGGAAAATGGCCCATCATATTGCGGTATGTGACTGTCTATACATAAAATGATGTCATATGCCTTAGAATAGAAATACATTTTTTTGTATATGTGCATTTTTAAATAACAATCAAAACTATCCACTCTTGAGAGAACGACTACTACTCACATCAAGTAAGGGAATCAGAGTGAATGAATGAAAGGCAGCACAGTGAAAGGGAACAATGTGTCCCAGTGGTACGCTATACATATTGTGGAAGCTGATGGGAGAAAGTAGAAAATCCTTTTTCATGCCGTGAAACATCACCGCGATATGTATAGGAATGAGCCACAAAAACTCAATCCGGTTTTACTTGTTTTTAAGCCGTTTTTCCTGTTTCGAGGCCATATATAGTTTTAGCCCTGGTATTCATACACTTTCTCTCCAGCATAATGTCAAAGGATCACTACTACTGGTTGCTTTTCCTATTTTCAGGCAATACCAACATTTGTAGAGCAATAGAGGCAGTAGCGCTAGTAGGACAAATACACAAAATGAAAAGAAAATACTTCAAAGGAACAACAACAACTGCTTTTCTTCGTGGTCGTCACTTTTCGTTATTGTCATAATGTATAGTCATCTTCCTGATGATGATGAGCTTTCTCGACTGCTCCCACTACTACACAATTTTAGTTTTCGTGGAAGCCAGACAGGGGAAAAAATCTCCCTTCATCAAACTGACCCACGATTCCTGTTGTGGAAACTCATGAGTAGTATGTAAAAAAGCAATTATAATTATCGTTGTTGTTTTTGTTGTGAGTAGTTCTTGCTTGCCTACCTGAACTTGAGTCCTTTTGCAGATAGTTTTCTATGCGGCGGTGGTGAAGCGAGATAAGTGCACTGTGCTATAGTTTGAAACAGAAAAATTTCGTTGTATAAACCATGGTATATATAAACAGAGTTGCATACATATGTGTCAGTGCATGTATTACAATATTGCAGTGACGTAAGAAATGAGAGGAGCAAGGCAAGGGAGGGACATTACCACAAAACTCGACAGAACGAGAAAATAGTCGTTCTGTAACTTTCAATTTTTTCCTGTTTCGGTGAAAGTTAGAAAAAGAAGCAAACACTTTCTCCCTCGCTTGTTGTAAATACTAATTACGAGTATGGAACAAGACAAGTCACACATTTTGCAAAACACTTTTTTAAAATGTGCATACACTTTTGCACTTTTACTATAAAAATAACTTTCCTTTCTTTTGAAGAGATTAATACGCTGGAGTGCACTTTGGTTGGGCAATTTTCATATATAAAGTAATGATATGATTTAAAAGATATGATTCTAAAGATTCTTGGAATTTTATTTCAACAGATAATGTACTTACCATGTTTTCCATTTTTTAAATCGTACTTAAGAGTACAAAGTCACTGAGTTTTGGGTGGGTGGTACATCATTGGGAGAATCATTATAAATTATGGAAAGGTCACCATGCGCCGTAAGAGAATAATATTAGTTTACGTTGAAATGATGTAAGAGGTAAAGTGCTCCTTTGAAGTCTTGATTACACGATGAAGCAATGTAAAGTTTAAATGGGTTCACTTACTTTCAGGAATCGAAATATGGTGGAGGTGGTGATTATCTTTAATTGATGTCATATCGTTGTTCCGGGTTTAGGATTGCGGTTGAAATGTGGCTGATACATATGCCCGCCTGTTGTCTCGTGTCACTGCCAGGGTAGAAGCTAACTTTTTTGTGGTTGGTTAGCATTAGCATTTCTGTTTATGCCCCTAAGCTGGCATTGACATTTGTGGTGACAAAAAACTTTTTCACTACTAAAGTCGAGAAATGAATGAATCTGGATTCAGAAACAACATGTCAAATGTTCTACATTTATTGTGCCTTCCATATCTGAGATCTTATCCATGCTGATGTTAATGAAAATTTGAAAATAATCAACCCATTGGTCTTGGACGTTCGTTAGAGCATGACATGAGGATGATGATGACATTATGTTAACAAAATTCGACAATGTTCAAGTCTGTTTTTTCTCTGCTAGGCAATTGTTTCGTTTCCAACATTCTAGTTAGACGATGTTGGTAGCTGCATATGACATTTTATGATTGCATAGAATTCACGTTTTCGTAAAAATGACGATATTCTATTATTACTCTGTAATTATACATGTATACCTTTTGTTCACCTTATGAATACTTGAACAGATCCGTCGACCAATTTCGCTGAAACTTGAGTAGAAATGAATAACAAGATGCTGTAAAAGTTTTAGTTTTAGCACATGTTTCTGGAAAAATTCAAAATAGGTAAGATTCAATGCGTTTCTTCTTATTTCTACCTTCACACAATAATCTTCATCATCATGTTACGAGTGGGAGTTATTCTAGATTATAGTTTTCTCTTTCTTGTTGAAGTAGAATACAAAATGACATTGTTGTTAACAGTTGAGCATTTTTCAGTGGTCTCGAGTACGTGATGAGTATCGTCATGCATCATTCATGTTACTCCAAGCGCCAAGCAAATCCCTACTTGCTCAGTTCCATCCAACAGTGTCTTCCATTTTCCCATTTCTATTTATAGGTATGTGAAAATATCAAACAGAAAGCAATAGGGAAAAATCGAAGGGAATTACTTGCCGAATTTTGTTGATGATTTGATAAGAGAAGAAACGAGACATAAGGGAGGTAGTGGGTGAAGGTAATTCACTTGATCCTTGACATTTAATGGATACTTTGTAGTTTTGCAAGTTTGTTGTGGTACTGTAATCCCTGTTTTGTCTTATCATCAAGGCTTTCGGTTAGACCAAAAATTCAAACGATTTAGTTCATTTCTTATTCCCCATCCACGAAGTCACCACCAACGCATTTCCATAAAGACTAGACTCAGTTTCCCCCGATTTTATCTTTCTTATCTTATTTTATTCGTATTACGTTTCACAAAAGCTAGTGAGAATGCAAATTTCTTTCTAAAAGAAAAATTAAACGAAAGTTGAAGGCAGCAAACACGCTTTTGGATAGCTCAAAGAGATTGGGAAGAAAAAAAATCGAAAAATTTATTGTGATAGCCGAAACGAAATAAAAAAAAATGCGAATTGTGACTGCGAAATAACAACATTTCCTGTAAACTTTGTCCGTTTCCCATGCAATTGAGTTTTCAGATGATTGCGAAAAGAAACAATCTGAGATCCATTCTACCGAGTTTGATTTGGTTTGAGTGATGACAGACGTTTAAATTTGAGACCCTACCTTCGCCTTCGTTTAAAAAAAAAGAATGGGACGAATGACCCCAGTTTTATTTTTGACTTTGTTCGTTAGAAATTGATGAAACTTGTTACTCCCAAAGTTGCTTTTCCGTTGAAGTCGTTAGCTATTTTTTGTTAGCATTGCCCATGAATATGAAAAGGAGTAGTTTTGGAATGGGTCAGTGGAAAAAAAAAGTTGTGAATTTAATAAGAATATAGTCTTGAAAACTGGTTCCATATTCCGGTTCCATCTTCAACTTGACTAACAAATTAAAGTAAAGTGCTATACATGAAGTAATATTTCGAGCTTACTATTAGTGCAATATGAATAAAACAAAAAATAAAACGCACGTAATCTAAGCGAGTTAGTTCCAAGGTAAAGCATATTTAAGTCCATAAAGCACAATACATACATGTGCGGAGGCGTCACCTCAGTAAATAGTCTGACACCTTCATCAAACGTATACATATGTTTTTTACTTATCGACCAAAAAAGTTTGTTCCACTATATCTATGATGAGGTGCTCACCACCGTAAAATCACATCAGCGATGTAATATTGTAACTTTTAGTACTAGCACGGAGCGGTAGTGGATTTTGTACTTCTGTTCCACCACTAGTGATTCCGATTACTTCACGGTACACAAGTCAGCATGTCAAGGGAGGATCAAAAGGATCCAAATTTGTAATGTGCTCATTCAGCAATAACACCATAACATTGTCGGGACGCTAAAAATAAGCGTAGAACAACATACAGTACATATAGATGTTCTTATTCAAAGCTTGACTTTATATGGAATTTATTAATAGCTTTGCTGGAACCGCATCATGAATATTATTCATTGTAGATACCTGTGTACCCACATTAATATGCCTTCACTACTGCACCATCCTTACTCACCATCGGATATATGCATTTCCGTCATGTCAATCTACATACTCACCGGTAATTTTTGTCTGCCAATGCCAGTCCAGTTGTGCAAATAGACAAAAAGGGTTTAAAAATATACCTCCAAGCAACAGCCAATATTTTGCAAGGTGAACTTGGCAGTATACTTTTTAATATTTCTACACTGCCAACAATAGACTGTTTGTCGACTACTGTAAGTAGGCTTCCCCATTTTTCCTTTGAAAGCCACCGTAGTAGTAGGGAATTTACGTCATTGGAGGAGTATCTTCAGCAGTGGTTCTGGCGGAATCCGGACACAATGCCGATATCACAAGTAGCGAGTTTTTAAAACTCGCAACTTAGTACCTAAAACTCAATATT
>JAQIXX010003339.1:0-20120 GCA_034700605.1 Willowsia nigromaculata | reverse complement strand
GAAATCCGTTTTTTGCTAACCTTGTCTCATTCAAATCGTTATTGTGCAGAGCATAGTTTACGTATTGGAACAACTAAGCACTCGTTTTGTAGCTAAGAAAGTGTGCTAAATGTCTGTCTCTCAGATTTTCGAAATTCGGTTTTGGTTGGAAGTTACATGGCTTCATAATTTTTGGGGGTGGATTTGATAGTTTTGGGACAAGTTTTTACTTAAGCAGCCATTACCGCTGGGTAAGCTGGTATACCAAAACTTTCATAATCATACAATAACGTACTCATAAGCTCTCTAAAACGCTATTTGGAAGTTTTCAAAGTTCTCACGTTATGAAGTTACGGGGTCAGGAATTAAAAATTTCAGAAAGAAAAAGTTTACCAAAATTTTCTTTCTTCGATATTGAGGACAAATCTCAACCGTTTTACATGATGTTTTCACCATTAGATAGAGCATATTTGAAACTTCTTGGAACCATTTTTAAACACCTAAATGTTGTTGTATTTTGCTTGTAAAAATCCATTCGTATTTTTGGAATCGTGCTAAAAATTTGGAAATTACTTTTTTAGCAGTTCTAATTTTTAAGAAACTCGTGATTTCAGGACATGTTCTGATTAAGCAACTCAAATTGACCCTGTATGCAAATTTTTGGAAAGTTTGCTTCAAAACTTTTCATAATAATAGGCTTTAAATACACAAAAGTCCGATTCTTACTGTTTTTTGTAAAAACATCGCCTCAGAAGCGTTTAGACCCCTAAAACTAGATAAAATTATGTTTTTTATTATTGCTTACTATAATGGAACAAAAATATATAGTTTTAAAATTTTATGCAAAAAAGGGGTTGCGGACCAAAAATGATGCTCATACGAAAAAAAACTAAAGCGCTAGATTAGTTTATCCAGCTGGTTGACTGCGTTTGGCGTGCCGTGTGTCGATGACTATAGAGTCTGTGACTTTGAATACGAGTGTTTCTCCATTGGCGGCGGGTCTGGCATGAACTTTTTTCTTGGTTCATTTTAAAAGCTTTTTTAACCAGCAGAGAAGCAGCTAAGCATTACTCCAACTAAAATGGAATGGATCATAACAACGTATTAGATAGAATTCACAAGCAGCATTATAATGATGTTACATTTGCACGGAAAAGGGGAAGAAAGCCCATGATAATAATATGATGTACAAAATTACAGAGAAAGTAGAGCTGCAAATTGCATAGGGAGCTTCCTTGGTTCCATCGTTGTATCATTTATGCATATGTGTATATTGCAAAGAGAAAGGAGAAAGTAGGAGCACTCTAGTAGACAGTCTTTTTTATATTATTAATTTTTGTGCTTACCATTATACTAAACATGTATATGCTTATATTTTTTATAGAAATATGACTATGGCCAAGTTATATAAATGGATAAATTGCGAATGGAAAGCCTTCGTAACATGTTGTTAACATGCAAAAAATCCTTACCGTGTGGTGCGTGTACAAATGTTTACGTTGTTGTTGGGAAAATGTTGGCGTTGGCACGCGGTTCTTCAGCAGAGCAGTTTCCCACAAAAAGCAAACATGTTCATATAAATAGAAATAGAGTAGCTTGTTGAGTTTGAGTGGTGGTAGTGGTGAAAATAAGAATTTAATGGTGAGTGGCAATGATAGCGGTTTTCATGCATGACTTTTAAAATATCCGCTCGGCTGGTCTGAAGTACTGCGTGTAGTATTTTCATTTTCATCTCTTCATTAGCAATGATTATGTGAGCATTGCTGAATGTTAAAGCTCTTTTGAGTTGGATACAACTTTCACTAGTGAACCATGAACCACTCACTCAAGAAGTGCGCTTCGTTTACGGTTGCAACGTGGCGATGTACATGCACCTATACATGTGTTTGTTTTGATGTCGATATGAAAGGATGTGATAATGGAGACATGACGCCACTTAATTGTCTTTAAAATGTGCGTCATAGGAAATATTTGATGTTGCTTTTTGTTTATCCAAAGACGACCAGAGTCCTTTAATCATAAATCATGCGTATAAATTTTGTGTAAATTCAGGCAAGTCTTGGCAGTAAAATGGCTCAGCGAATGACCTTTGGTTTTTTCTCTGGATCACATAGTCAACGGGTTGAGTACGTGAGACTGAGAGGACCTCATGGAAAGGGTCATGCTGAAGTGGCTGTGTCAAAACCTAAAGGTATTTTTTGCAATGATTATTTAACATGGCCCGATGAATTATCATTTTACCCCAGTTGTTATTATAACATTATAATTTATTGAAATTGTTTTTGTTCTCCCTTCCCTGCCCCATTATCTATCGATGATGCATGATTTCCTCCATCCAAACCATGGATAATCAATCAGGTCAAAATGTTTCAGGAGCGGGCGTTGAAACACCAACGTCAGAACCAGGATTCTGTATGACCGATGGAATGTGGGACTCAGATGCAGAATCGGACACTGAAGATTTTGTGTTCAAACATCACGTATGTAAACATTCATCATCACTCTCTTAATAAATTCCATTTATCCACTTCAAATGATGAGAATATGAACACTGCACGATGAAATTAACTCATTGACATGCTCACGATAATGGAAAGTTGTTTGCCATAAATTTTCCACATGGCTTAATTGTTTTCTCCATATATATGAGTATATATCTCATATCAACGGTTTTATACTATGGCTTTTATATTATGGCTCTGTCTCGTTTCCTTCATGACTTCCTTTGTGTAGAGGAGACTGAGTGATCCAAGCTCTAATCTAAATGCATACTCACGGTCTGGCTGGAGATCTATGAAAGGAGGTGCTGGAAGTGGTAGTGGGGGAGGTGGAGGTGCCGGAGATCCCTCATCTTCAGGTATTGTTGCAGCTGCCAAACGAACACGCTCACAAAATGAAGGCTTAGACTACTGTGGCCTTGCAGAAATTGAAGCTGGAGATGTGAGAGATGGTAAGTTTTTAAAATGCTACTATATACTACGTATAAACACACAGTACAATATTTACTAACCTTGCAAATCTCTATGTATTTAATACTATTCGCTAACACTGCTTCCATTTTAAAATATTTATTCTCGCTCTGTTGTCCATTTTGTCTGCCTGTGGTTCATATCAAAACCTTTGTAATGAAATCTTTGTACCCTTTGTAGCATGTAATCTTTGTTGCCTCATCCTCTCTGATTCGTTTCAAAGAAATAAAAGCATACAGATTTAAAACTCTTTAATTTGTAACTGCTTTTGAGTGCCCTGTACAGAAACGTCTTAAATGTTTTTTAGCAAGAAGCAGCTTTATTCTCATCCGTTTTATTTCATTATGTTGTGCCTTAAACAGCTTATTATTATTTCGGGATTTGAAATAGATAAAAGAAAGTAACAGCATCAAAAGCCTTTTATATGAAAGGACTTGTTAGTACGGCGCTCTTTGAAAGCATTTGTGACAGACCTCAGTGTATAGAGTAGCTACAAAATGAGAAAGTATTACCAATCTACAGCCCTGCACCATAATCAAATATAATATTCTCTGCTGTACATCTTGTGTAAAAAGAGAAAATACGGGACATCTTTATATGGATTCGTGTATCTGTAGAGTAGAATTTTCTATTGTTTTCTTGATATCTTTTTTTATATAAAACTTATGTACCACAGGCCTAAAAGCTTAGACTTCACTTTTTCGTTTCAAACTGCATTTATAGTTTCTGTCAGGCTTTAATACAAACTATTGAACTAACATTAACAATTCTAGAGAGATTTGAATTTATGCATGTGACAGTTTTTACATTTATTTTATTTTTATTTTTTCGTTACAGATGAGAATGATGGTAAAGGAAGAGGAAGGGAAGAGAATGAGGAAAGATTGAGGATGAGAAATGAAGAAGAGGAGGAGGATGATAAAAAGCAAGAGATAATAGAGAGAAAGGAAATTTTTAAAGTTGAAGAGGATGATGATGAAGATGAAGAGGTATTATGGTGCAGTGGCTGTACTAGAGGTGGCAGAAAAGGTGGCTGTAGTCATTGCACTAGGTCGTCTACAAATGGAGATGCTGATGATAAGCATGACAATACTTGTGAGACTGAGGAACAAATGTTGAGTGGCCTTCCTGCGAATTCTTCCAGTGATGGGGACGATTGTTGTCCATGTCCATGCCCTTTCCCTAGATCGCAATCCCTCGCATTCGAAAACATTCCCATGACCTCGATAGGAGGACCTAGCGCTACTTCAGGCACTTGTAAAGATAGACTGAACCACCAGTTGTTGACGTCTGGTGGTGGAGGGAGACATACAGGATTATCTTCTTCCAGAGTACGTCGACATCCGCTGATTCCCAGTAAGACTATTGTTGTTCCTCCGACGAGCTCTTCATCTCTTGAAAATCTTGTATCTCTGGAGAACAAAGCAACTTCCATTGCTTGCCTTCATGATGCTCGCATCATTTGCCGAGAGAAAATTTTAGCTTCCGTCCCAAACAAACTTTCCTCAACAGGCGTTCGTATTTTGTACTTGTGTGATGTCAAGACTGGAGAAAACGATGAGACTGGTATTAAAACTGCCTTTGCAAAAAAAATCTTTAGATGATGTAGTTGGCTTTTCTTGGCATATTGCTTTGTTTAGACCAGTAGATTAAAACCTTTTCCCTTATTCCCTCAACAGCAGACTGATGGGCGCAGGCATGAAATATATGTATTGTTTCTTCATAAGCTCCACAATTGATATAGTAGAAATTATCCAAGTAGAAAGCGCTTTTCTTTTTCTCCTTTTCATTTTCACTACCTCTATTCTGAAATGTTCTTTGTTATTCTTTCAATGCAGAGCTTGACGATGGCGCATATAATCCGTTGTGGACGATGAGAGGTTTCACGCAGACGTTTCACATGTGGAGAGAAAATCGACGGGCACAATCCGTTCCGCTCAATGCCTTCCTAACTTACATCACACTACCATGCGCTTCTATAATGAAAGGTTTGTGACTTGTCTTTGTGAAAGTATGAAACAATGGCACAAAGAAGCTAATGAGTATTATGACTTGTATTTTTATACATTTTCACAGATATACTGGATATAAGGGAAGAACCAGTGTTAACATTTTGAAAGTTAACATCTGCAAAAGCAGCTCGTTTTCCAGTTCCTCCACCACTACATTGTTGTGCTTATAATGGCCATGCTACTTCAAGAAACAAGAAATATTATTGCTTATCATTAATACAAGATGTAATTGTGTATATATGTACAATCTATATTGTTTATGAAATATTTTACCGTTACATGTGATACTGTATAGCAAACGCTGTGTGGAACTAGAAAATGCTGCAATTTGTACACTTTTCAGTTTGGATAGTAAAGTCTGCTTCGTGCTAAACAAGTAGTAGTAATTGTTGTATTCGTGCTGATGGACGTGTTCACTAGATCTTGTAATTGTTGCTCTTAAAATTATGTAGGAAACTGCTGGTGCGTGAAAAGAAAAACGACCAATAAGTATTAATGTTTGTTAACATTTAATGTGAACTCAAGTAAGGAGCAGTTATGCACAACCAATTGGTAGATGCTGCTATATTGCTGTAAATTTTTGTGACTTCCGTACATGCCTAGTCATATAAGCAGTTATTAAGAAAATCGTCAGACACATGTGATGCTGAACTGTATATTAAATACCTATTATAAAAAAGATATACCTTTTTGGAAAAAAGGATAGTTATAATAAATCGATACTGTTATTATGAACGAAATATCTTAAATCTGTGTGAGCAACTCGGTTGATTTGGAAGCAACGGATCTCACCATTCTAACGTTACATAATATGTTGTATAATTTGATTGTTTAGTCATTTGACACTGTTTAACGAAATAAAATGTAATGTTACTTCAAGAATTCAAAATGAATACATGCTAGCTATACATTCCACAGGTTGTTGTCAAATTATATTGGAATTCGTGTTGTTACATGATAAGTCGTATGTCCTTGATATATTCAATATTGCACATTTTTCTACGCACTTTTATGTATTTTTAACTGCACATTTAGTTAAATAAAGACAAAACTAAGGTGTGTATCTTTTAAGAAACTTTTGTCCAACGAAAATATCCGTACTAGAGCATTAGACAGATTTTGTGCTAAAAGTACTACTGTATACCATATATTGAATTTTAAGCTTTTAATGTTGTATGTATACCTACCTGAAGTTAATTTCTGTATTTTAAACTAGTCAAGAGATATATTTAGTCTTATAGCCAGCCATGACAGTGTTATACCAAATTTCTAAAGATGTATTTTGAATTTTATTTATTAATGAGTATGTAGTCAGCAAAACATTCCAAGTTTAGTTTTGGTTTCAGATTTGCGAACAAATAAAAATATATTTCCAAACTAAGTACTTATGTATAAAAACATTGTAAATTATTATTTGAATTCATGAATGGGATTCAATCTGAATCTGACCCACTACTGCTACTACTTGAATCCTTCTTTGAACGCTTTTTGTGATGCTTCTTTTTCTTCTTCTTTCGCTCCTTTTTAGACTTTTTCGATTTCTTTGAATCCTTACTGCTAGACTTCCTCTTTTCTCCACGACTCTTGTCGGGTTTGTCTCTATTCGATTTCGAAGACGATGGTAACGCTGGAGCAATATATCCGTCATCATCCTCCGACTCCAAGATTTCCGGGTCATTTGGATTATCACCACCTCCAAACTTTGATGTCGGTGCACAACCTTCCTTCCACAACTCACGTGTTAGATCATCAACTTTGTCACTGTCCTTAGGTACTTTGTACTCTTTTACATGGTCCACACGTATCGTCCTTCCCAAAATCTATTTTTAGAAAACAACATAAAATTACTATTTGTTTTAATTTTAAACAAATGTAAAACACAATATTAAAATAATAATTTACCTTTATTCCATTAAAATTATCTACCGCGAGGATAGTAGACTTTTGATTTTCATAACAGAGGAATGCAAATCCCTTAGATTTTCCAGTGGTTTTATCACGGATCAAATTTATATTCACGATTTCCCCATATTGTGAAAATACAGCGATAACATCCCCCTCCGTTAAATCATATGGAAGTCCTCCAAGGAATAGCCACGCAGAATCCCTGTATTCGTCATGCCATGACGTTTTCCCATCCCCGTACTTTAGTTCTCTTTCACTTAATTTAGTGATGTTTCTCACATTCCTGAAACAAGATAAAACATCTTCAAATCACTCAGTGTCCAAAAGAGACCCTAAAGCTCAATAACGTTCAATGTGAAATCAAAATGGAGACTCACGTCATGGGATTCATCCTGAGCTATTTTTCTCCCTACGCTCTCTCGTCACTAATTTGACTCCCTTCCACACAACCGCTTCAAAATCTCCACATTCACGAATCACAGGCAGCCGGGCAAGGGCGTCTGAACGGATTCACTAATTAGCAGTTGGACAGCCAGTTAATTGGTAATTGTCACAGTTCATACGCCCACAGTCCACAGGTCACTTTAGTATGTATCGAAAAATGTACATATGAACGTTTTCAGTTTTCATCTTTCATCTAATGTTGTTGTGTTTGTAAAGCCAAAACAAACTGAGCTCACGTTCCCACCTAAGCTTGAGTGAAATGAATGGAGTGTCTTGAGATTGAGAATCTTCAACTTCATAATGCACATGATGTGGTTGTTTGTGAAATTGTGAGTTTGTGAGTCTTCTTGAGCGTGAGAGCGAGAAATGGTTCAATTCAATACATTCCTTCACTAACTTGAATGCAGGTGCATGGAAGTATCTAAAAACGATCATCTGTGATCCACGTATCTACCTAATTTTAAGTAGGTAAATGCTTTTCCTAGTTGCGCTGCTGCTTGACGTTTGCATTTACTGGTGTATTCATGAAGAAATGCACTTTTCACAACACTTAATCATTAATTACACAACACCCACAATAAAACTAGTCACAAACAAACTTGATAACTGGTTAACTGCACATGATGTACTGCACACGACACCAAATGATTCACAGAGACGCAGAAAATGAAACAATGGAAATGAATAAAGGACAGTAACAGTAAGGAGCGCTAATTTTCTGTTATCTGTGGAAAAAAATTAAATGCATAACGTACAGAACTGCTGCCGGACATCCACAGGAAACACTTTGGACACTGCTCCTGTTCCATCGTCAGTAATACAACATCGGGGTAATGTGATCGTTAGCAGAAGTCAATTTATTGGTGACAATCATGCAGCGTTCCAATACCATCAGTGTCAGGAACATCCTCAACAAAGCGACAGAAATAATGAAATTGTCACGAATTATAACGAAATTCCTCCTGTGTGTTCAGGCTCCGTAGCAGAAAATGATTCTCAAACCCATACATGTACTATAAGCAACGGTTATGGAGATCTAAACGATCAAGGTTCCTCTGTGCAAACCAAAAAGACTGATGAAAACGGTGATAGTAATGGCAATACAAGGACTAGAACAAAGAAGGTTCCTGAGAGCTTTACCTGCCAGTATTGCCAAAAAATATTTAAACACAAATCATACTATGAATACCATTTACGCACTCATACAGGTAGGAAGCAAAATAAGTATTTTATAAAATTAAATTGCATTCAGCTTAACAATACCTTTCTGGTTTAAACAGGAGAACGTCCATTCCAATGCAACTTGTGTGAAAAAGGCTTCTTTGAGCGTTCCAAACTAAATCGCCACTTGAGTTCCTGTCACAACATCAAAAACACTGATGGTTACGACATAGATAACGACGAGAAGGGAAACACTTGTCCGCAATGCAATAAAACTTTTTCTCGGAGCTCAGGACTTCAAGCACATTTGCTAACGCATCATGAGGGCAGACGCCCATTTGCATGTACAAAATGTGACAAAAAGTTTAGCGGATTGACTGCTTTAAAAAATCATGAAAAGTCGCACCAAGGGTCAAAAGACATTCTTTGCGATATTTGTGGAAAAGGCTTTCTCTTGAAGAAATATCTGGACATACATTTGAACACCACACACAAACGAGAGCCCCGAAAACATCGATGTACCATGTGCAGGAAGGAATTTCATTCTGAAAAGGATCTTAAACGCCATCAACTCATGCATTCCAGTGTGTACTTTATTTCGTTCAAAACAAATATTTGTCATGATTTTTCTCACAAAATATATGATCCAATTTAATCAACATGTTCAATGTTTGCAGATGCAAAAAACTTTGCGTGCTCTATCTGTCAGACAGCATTCAAAAGAAAGGACAATCTCAACCGCCATTTGAAACTGACCCACCTCTTAGCACCCGAGCAGTTAAGCGAAGAATCAGAAAACTCGCTGGATAGCAGTAGCAAAACAAGTCATGTTTTGAATGTGCAATCCAGTACTACCAATCATAGTGCAGCACCACCACCTCCAGTTAACCAAGTCAGTGTAATCAAAAGTACACATGAGGTCATGATGTCAATCACCCGCGGAGAAAAGTTTATGTGAAACAGTGTATGTATGCATTAATCAGATTGACATGACATGTTCAGGGAAAATATTTTTTTTATTTTAATAAAAATCAAATCATATAACATCCATAAAAATCGGAAAGCCCTGTACACAGAGAGTATCACGAATATTATGACAATCATTTTTAAAGCACCAACAGTCAAAACCGGATTTTTCACCTATTTGCACAGTGAAAAATGCATTTCCAGTCCATTTCCTGTTCAGCTTATGCTACAACATGAGTTACACGTGTTGACTTCGACATCCTCTCTGCATTCATACATACAATTACAAATTCGATAACATCAAATGAAAATTTTTAATTAATGACTTAATTATTATTGGTTCTCTAGAAAATCAAAGTGATTCCCATTCCCGAAAAAAAATGTGCATTATTAAAAGTTATTGTAACTCTGAAATTTAAATATAGAGAATGAAAGCAAAGAAAAAGAGTGGTTCATCCTACTCAAACATTGTAAACTGCTCACTTGAGCTTTTCCCTGAACACTGTTTTGAATTTATTGACTTTAGGCCCAACAACAGCTCTGCAGTAGCCTTCATTTGGATTATTCTTAAAATATTCTTGATGATAGCCTTCCGCAGGGTAGAATGTGGACGCTTTGACGATTTCAGTGACTACATGTCCCGAGTAGAGTGCTTCTTCCGCGGCTGCTTTGGAAGCCTCAGCAATCCTCTTTTGCTCCTCATCGTGATAAAAAATGGCACTTCGGTACTGCGTACCTACATCATTTCCCTAAGAAAATAGTCCGTTTAATTAAATATACACATTTTGGTAATTGTAATCGATTTTTGCGTGCAAAAAACATTGGAGCTGTGGGTACCTGGCGATTAAGGGTGGTCGGATCATGAACTTTCCAAAATACCTCTAGTATCTCAGCATATGTAACAATTTGAGGGTCAAAGGTAACTTGAACGACCTCAGCATGTCCAGTACTGCCTGTGCAAACTTGTCTATAGGTGGGGTTTTCCATTTGACCTCCCATGTACCCTGACACAGCAGAGATAACCCCTTTGTGCAAATTATAAACAGCTTCAATGCACCAAAAGCAGCCCCCAGCCAGCGTTGCAAGCTGTCTTCCAGCAGTGGACGCAGCCATTTCCTAATGACAATGACACAAAAGGATAACTGCTACAAAATTGCAAATCTATTGCTGTGTGTTATATTTGTAAGTGGTTTTGCAGGAGATACTCTCAAGTATATTCTCTTACTGTGGTTTCAGACAAATCTATTGCATTGAAAGTTATAATTATTAAAAATGTAACAATTTTTAAAATAGTGTACATGAATTGAGCAATCTTGTGTCTTTGTCAGAAATGCTGTGGTTGTTTCCAGTCTTTTTGAATTGACGATGGATGTCTTGCATGTGACTTTACATGTATAAATGGGAGATATCATGTTGTTGTTAAGCAATAGTGAGAATAGTGCACACTATGCCATCTGACACCTCTGGGTATTGTAACGAGAACTAACCCGTTCTATAATATAATCTTGCATGTATCCTCATTGTACATAAGGACATTTCATGTAACACAGTCACGGTATTGTACAAAAGATGTTATGTAACTTTTGCTTGACACTTTGCGCCTAGGACTTTGGCTGAGACGCAGTGGATGTTTATGCGTATGCGTGTCTTCAACCTTTCATTCATTCTGTGTATACTATCAACCCTTTTGTCACGATTTCTACTGCAAAATGCATAGAAAAAAATTAACAGTGAAATGAAGCCAGGTTGTGCAAGGTAGCATGTGTGCAGCAATTTCTTTTCATAGCTCTTTCAGCTTTATATAGTCGATTGTGTGGTATGAAGTATAGGGACACATTACTGAAAAATCAACGCGGTTCGGAATGGGTTGTGCTCGGGAAACCGATGCCGGCCGGCGTCTTTTCTATTTTAATATTTCGACTTGCAGGTGATAGTTGAAGGCGTAATGAACGTGAAAACCGAGACTGTTTTTTAGAAGAAGGCATGCAAATTAGTATGTTTGTGTGACTGCTCTTGTCCGGGCACAGCACCTCAATCTAATTGGAAATCGGAAACTTTTCAGAGCGCTCATCTCTGTTAAATAGTAATAATATCATCAACTGAAATGACTTCGAATGACTTGGTTGAAGTGGTGTCCGAAGTGAATACATTCTTGACGCCAGCATCTTCTGTGAAACCGATCGCGCATGAAAAAAGTAAGTCTGCACCAATCATGCATTTGCCTAAATTGTGATGAAAGCTCAATGATGAAAGTATTTTAATTGTTGAAACTAGATAAAGTAGCCAAGCTAACTTTCTCGACCCCGAAAAGGTATGGGACGAATGAAGCTACACCACCAGATGGAATGAAAGTTGACAACGATGGAGACTTGGTGCTGCCGAGAAAAGGTGATAACGCCGACTTGGAGGAGCTATCACTATTCATAGGTACATTTTTATCATTACAGTTTGCCATAAACGAAAATGCGACAGCTTCATGGAGAAATGTCTAATGGTTTTTGCATACCTTGCAGAATATGAAAATTCGACTAGCCTAGATAAGGTAGGTCTTCAGGTATGGCGTGGAGCGTTTCTCCTGGCTGATTTTGTCATTCATTACAAAGACGAATATTTCAAAGAAAAACGAATTTTGGAGGTGGGAAGCGGAACTGGTCTCACCTCAGTTGTGGCATCCATGTTTGCAAGAAAAATAACCGCTACAGGTACGCAGTTCACTCCGCTAATTAAGTAATATGTATAACCTGTATGATGAATGTTGTGCCATAAACTAATTTATTCTTATTTTTAGATATCGATGATTCTTCCATACTAAAGCTTCTAGAAGTCAACGCAAGGGAACACAATAAACACCTTATAAACTGCGACTATGCGGTTACTGCCTTAGATTTCCTTAAAATGGACTGGTCTAAAGAGCTTACTGATTCAGTGGCAAATGCCGACGTGATTTTAGCTGCGGATGGTATTTAAGACAGTGCAATTAACTTGACATTTAAACGAGTAATAAATGCTTGTAATTCGCGAGTAATTATTGATTTATTTTTCGGGTTTTTAGTCGTATACCACGTACATATTACAACTGCATTTGTGAAGACACTGAAGAAATTGGCGACAACAGGAAACAAATCGAAAGACATATTCATCGCAATGGAGAAAAGGTGAGATCGGTGAAATGAAATATAATATTTCCAAGAAATAAAGTGTTTATGTATAATAAACGCTCGTTTGTTGCATACTTTGTAGATATGTATTTACAGTAGCAGATGTCGACACTGTGGCACCCATGTACGCACATTTTATGGATGAGCTCGAAAACATTCTCAACGTTTACCCAGGATGCCTTGAGAAACCTATTCAAACGAATGGAGTAACACATCAACTCACCATGCAGTTCCTTCCAATCGATTTTCCCCAGTACTTTGCTTATGAACGTACTGCTCAGCTAGTACTTTTACATTTAAAGTCCGTGGTAAAAACTTAGGCTCGATAGTGATTTTCCCTATGCATTTTGTAAAACGTTTAATTGCTGTGATTTTTATGTTACCGATTTTGGATTATGTAAGCGTTTCTCGTAAATATATACCATGGTATGGTTGTTCTAATATTTTGTCCGTCCAGTCCTGTGCCGAAGTTTTAGACCTCATCACTATCACATGAAATTTGCATGTATTGGTTTCGTAATAAACAGCGTGAAATAAAATACGAACAGCTCCGATGCAAGAAGCTTTGTCTATACAAAAATTTAATGCGTTGATATTACTTTGTCATTAAATTGGAATGCATGAATGCCAAAATGTAAGTATTATGTTTAAACTCCATCCAGTCAAATTGCATATTGAACGCTGTCATCATTTTTTATCATTTCTGTCAACGTATTCATATAAAGGTCAACTTGTAATTATACATTCCACTTCCGGTTCATGTTGTGTTCATACGTGTAAACCTAGCTTGGTTTCGATTTTTAAACTTTCCATTCAATTCGTACGTGGTGAGCAAGTTGGATTCTCAAGTCTTTGGCAGCATCTGCTTTTAAGCCGAGTAGAAATAGTTTAAAATCTTCACCAAAATCAAGAATGGCAGAACCAACTTCACAAGAACTCAACCTAATTATTATTTTCCGGCAACGTGTTAAAGACCTTCCGCTGGACGAGGAACAATTACATGACCAACATCTTCTTCGTTGGATTCGGGCAAGGGAGGGTGACATTTCGAAAGCAGAGGAAATGCTTAGACGTCACATGGACTGGCGTAAAGCAAACGGAATTGGTCCTTCGCTACTAGACTGGAGTGCATCAGAGTACTTGAAGGATACTTTCCGAGCAAAGTTTTGCGGATATGACAAATACGGCTCCCCAATACTTCTCTTCACATTTGGAATCTGGGATTTGCGTCCAGCGTTGGCGAGGGGAGAAAAGGATAATGTTAGAAGGTACAAAGTCGAATCAGTGCTTGTCCTTTGTTCCGTTCTTTTGGAGCTAAACGTGACTTAACTCATAATATTAACTCCTTTCAGATACAAGGACCAATCGCTCGAAAAGGTGATGCAATTAATGAAGTTATACGAGAATCAGCGGCAACTTCACACGAACGTTTTGAGCGCATCCCCAGCTAAAATCACCCAATTCAATTGCATTTGCGACTGGACTGGGTTTTCATTAAGGTATATAATGAACAAAGAAGCTGTGGAAGTCATTCTTGAGGCAGCACGCAGTTTTGAAGCTAATTATCCGGAAACACTGAAAGCTGCGTATAATGTCAACTGTCCCAAAGTTTTTGACGTTTTGTTCAAACTCGTGAAGCCATTCCTGAGTGAACGAACCCTATCGAAAATATTTATCTATGATAGCAATGAAGCCAAGTGGAAACACGATATTTTGAGTACTTTGCCAATTGACCAAGTGCCCATTCGATATGGGGGCACTAGAAATTCAACCTGGGAACTGACAGATTTAAACTTAAATTTTAATCAAGATGGGTCATTCTTTGAGGAAATTTTTGCAAATTCATCGTCCAATGGTACTTCAAATGATAATGGTTTTACCATGCAAAAGAACGGATATAAAAGGGTAGAAGTTGCAGCATTCGACAAACTTTGCATTCCGATAACTATCGCTTCGCCCCAGACGACACTTTGGTGGAATGTGAAAGTGGAGAAACCTTCGGATCAGGTTGACTTTGCCCTACTTTCGGAAAATGGTGGCACTTGTAGAAAATTGTGCATCGAGAAAAAACGCGTATCGATTGACAAAGACTACTTCAAATGTGAGGACATTGGAAATTACTGGCTAGTTTTTACCAATTCCGCAGTCGCGTTGGACAAGCCAAAAACTGTGTTTTATAAGCTGACCTTAGACATGGAAGATTGAAGATATGATGTTCAAATCAAAATAAAACATATTAAACAAAGCATATATTTTGGATTTGTTTTTCAATTTTCTTTAATTTTATTATATTAAAGATAAAATTACTATTTTTCCCATCACCCTCCACAAAACTTTCTGGCGTTTGCGTTTTTATAATACATTAACAAAACAAAGCATTTTTTAAGAATCAACAAAATTGGTTTGGTTAAATTTGTATTTTTGGTTATACATACTTTATTAATATTCTTTCTTGCGATTTTTATTTAGAAAGGATGATTTATATAGATTCACTTTACATACTTTCACCACCATAAAAATTGCACAAGTATAATATTTGTATTTTCTACGTGTCACGTTTTCTTTGTTTACTGCGGGACTATAAAAATATCGCATAAAAATTTCTTTTCCAATAATACACTCGAATACAAATGACTTGTGTAAAACTACGTATAAAACGCACACACATTCAAATCCTACAACGGTTACGATAAAGTATTAAAACATGCGATATATTTAGAGACATGGTTATATACAAAAATCACGTTAAAAAGTCAATAATGGGACGATTATTGTAGTAAACTGCGACTGACATATAAGTTATATGTACATGCATTAGGTTTATGGTTAACAACGAGCTTTCGAATCTAATATACTAACTGCACTATACCTAAAAATCACAATTGCCTCAAGCTGCGTTAATAATCACGGTCACTTTCGAACAAAATAATAATAGTATATGGATCACAAGGTAAAAAGCTGTTTTTATCCTCAACTAGTAATCTATCAACCTCTCTCTAACAAGAAGGGAGTATCTAGTTAACTATTCAACTGTTGACGATTACTTGTCAAAATTATCAAGTAGCCCCTTAAGCATTCTGATTACTATTCTACCGATGAACAAGTATTGCTAGTAAAATGCATGAGCTTAATAGGTTATCCGTTATGTAGCTAAACTGTTATTATTGTTACAAAAGTGCTTATTGTCATAATTGCAGAGTTCTTTTCCAAAAACCTGCCAAAACAGAATGGGGTATCTGAGGAAAAGAGGAATATACCTACTACATTAAGAGATAATTGTATATGAATACCCTATACAATTTTGTGGAATTTGGTCAGTAGGAAGATTTAATCGAATACAGAATGTCATCAATGCGATATGAACATCCGGTTTGCAGATGGAAATCTCATCTATTACCTTGTATATTACAACTTACGTTTAAAATGTATGATTTTTTGAAAGTTGGAATTCCTGAGGTGTTAGTCTTCGTAAATAACTATTTACTATAGATATGGGTTATATACCGATCTGATTCGTCCACCCATCTTATTTGATTTTGCCTAAATGAACACGAAAAACCGTGGATAATGTTAAATCTGTTAAAACAATACAAGTCGGAGCCCAGAGCGGTCGGAAATTTTTACACACATTAAATACTTACATTGAAAACATCATTATGTACATTCAAACTAATACATGTCATTACATTTAACTAGTAGGTAATATTTAGATTAAATCAGTCTCTAGCTACATTAATTTAGAGTAGTAATCTTGATTAAATTGTATGATTTGGTAATCCGGGCAGAGAGTTGTGTATCATACATTATGCATACACTCCGCTTTTGTAAGTCTACTTGGAGGGAGATAAGACTCCTTCAGACTCAGAACTCGAGAGAATCTCCAGAATCCGATCCACCTGTGTAATCATTAGAAATTATAAAATGAAATTAGATACTTTATCTTATCAGGGTAGCATTTATCAATAAAAGAGATAAAAAGAACTAAAGAGAAAGCAGTTATTGGAAAAGTTATGTTTAAGAAAATAATAACGGTTAAATGTATAGAGTACAAAAGAACTAGATAAGTGAGTTGCGACAAATTTTGTTAACTAAAAATATTTTAGCTCATGCACTGAAAAGTATTAAAATATATGTGGTGCAAAATGATATGAAAAATTTTGTTTGGCATTCACAACATAAATGAACACTTGCAACAGTATTACAGCAATAAACATTGTACAAACAGGAAAGTGCAATGCAAAAGGGGAAAAAAGTGAAAGTGAAGGGTAAGATCTAGCTTCCTCCACGCTGAAAATATACAAAAACATGAAAAAACAAGAAGCTTAAAATTTGTACACAGGTAAAAAAGACATGAAGAAAAAAATCCTCATCAATAATTAATTTAAAAATTAAGCCTTTTTCGAAAAACTCCATGTAACTAACCTCAGCAGTAGGAATTCCCTTTGGGACAGAAATCCAAGTTGTTGCATAACTCCCCGAATCCATATTCATTTCTGCTTTCTTCTTTCTCTGAAGACGTGCCTCACAATCGTCATCAAAATAAGCACCATTTTCTTCTGACTCTGCTGCACTTCTGCTGAAATCACCACTGCTGGTGCAGCAACCTTCTTCCACCATTTCATCCGTATCCGCTTGGCCTACCAATTTCTTAATGATCTCGAGACAGTTACGGCACTCTGCTGAGAGTTCAGTAGACGAGACGCTAGACATATTCTCGAGGGAGCTACAGGAAAAATCTGTTTGACTGATCTTGTCATCTGTTGGCGTTTTCACTTGCTGCAGTTGGACAAGTGCATTGGAACTAGTTACTCCGGACGCTGCACCTCCAGAATTTGTGGAGTTTGGTTTTCTCAAATGTCTTCTCTTCTTTGGACTGCTACGGACCGGAGAATTAGATGCAGAGTTTTCTTTGGTTGAATTGTTAATTCCACTGGTCGATTTGTTATTATTTCCACCTGTCGAAGAATTCACCACTTTTGGGGATTGGGTGGCAGTGGCGGATGAATTATTTGTGGACGTCACATTACCCGACTCATTATCAGAAAAAGACAAGTTGCTCCCGTAGTTTGCAAGTCGATAAAATTCCGGAGTAAATTCAATTACAGGTGGGGGATCGTCTTCATCTTCACCGTCTGCCTCGCCACCAGCGTCTGTAGTGGTGACAGCGATTCCATTCTCATCCAGATTGATGACCATGCCATGGGATTTGTTTGGAACACGATCTCTATCTTCGTCGCCACCACCAACATCTTCAATAACATCATCGCTGAAACTTTGCTCATCTCCATTCCCCGCTCTTTTAATTAATAGCCCTGCCTCATTCTCAATATCCCGCTCCCCCTCCAAAACCAAGAGAATTTGGTGTTCTGCTGCTACTGATCCAACGACTCCCCCACCTTCCCGTCTGCGAACTTTCTCCGGACTTGCAGTGTCCTGAGAGTTATTACCGCTTTTCCCAATTGCTGCTGTCTCATCCTTTTTCTTTCCTTCTTTATTGCTTGCTTTGCTCGAACTCTTATTGCTTCCAGATCTCGACTTTGATTTTGTCCACGTACTCGAATCAAACTGTTGTCCTTGACAGGAAGGTGATCGTTGTTGATGATGCGTGTCGCTCTCAGCATTCATTGCATTGTTTCTCTCCTCAAGGCTAACCAATTCGTCTACATCTACTAACGATGGTGGTGGTAAGGTAGTTTCTTCTAAAATCAAATCCATGTCAAGGTCATCCTCGTCGTCTTCTTCTGGATGGAAACCCAAAGGAACTCGTTTCAATGCGCTACCCGCATTTCGAAGGACCCTCGTGTACGTTCTCTCCACCCCATCCCAGTCCCATGCCCACTGTTCTCCCCCTTGAACTTGTTCGTTTCTCACTTCCTCCAACTGCATCCACTTCTCAATCAGTGCCCTTTCCTCCATCTCATCTGTTGTTTGGTTATCATGTTCATGGTTATTAATGTGCGGATTATTAACGATAACGTGATTATTGGCTAGTTGCAAATGTCCCAATTCATCAACATCATTTATCCCGCCACCATCATTAACAATTATATTAGCTAAGCCGTTATTACTACTACTGCTAGTCTTGTTACTGCTTTCCCCGACACCAACATCATCTTCTCCGACTTGACCATCACCACAAAAGCCACCACCATTGTTGCTGATAAGTACGTCTACGGTTACCTCACCTTTTGTTCTTCTCAAGGGATATGCTCTCCTGCTATTACCGTTACCGCTTGCAGCCCCACTTATAGTACTATTATTCACACTTGTATTACTGCTGCTCCCTTTCTCCAGCGTTGAACAATAGGTATTTGTGGAGGCTCCCATTGAGGAGGAGCCGGTTCCCCAGGAGCTGTAGTAACTTCTGCTTTCTCCAGAAGACTGAGGTGGTGGAACCAGAGTAGACCGAGAGCTGGCTGCACTGCTAGCGGACACTTCAAGTGGGAGAAAAAGGATATCAGAATCGTCTGAATCTTCCCACAAAATGGTACTAGAAGAAGGATCCTCCTCATCATCCATATCATCACCGCTATCATCTCCGTATAAGCGAACAGAATATGGACTACCGCGAACAATTCTCACAATGTTGCCGTCCATCATTCTCGTGGTGGCAGTGATTCTGTCCTTGCGAAACGATGATTTCGCTGGACGTTTACTTGGGGTTGTACTGGAACTTACAGAACTTTCTCCAAGCTTAACTTTAGCAGGGGACGAAGAAGCAGAGGAAGAAGAGTTTGGAAGACTTGTGAATTGACCACTGCTATCGGATATTTGGGAAGAGTTTCTAGGGTTGTCACTATTTACCATGATATCACGAGAAAGTTGATGGTGGGGGTTCCCTACTGAGCTATAATTAATTTTTGAAGAATGGATTCTTCGTCTAGAACCAGCTCCAATTTTGTATGAGTTATCCTCTTCGTCATCATCGGCATCACATAAAGTGCTACTGGGAACGTGGCTCGGTATTTCCCGAAAGGTATTGAAAGTATTTGATTTATGAATACTGCTCGTAGTTTTAGGGACGGGCTCAGTGGCAACGATACTGCCACTGCCAGAGGTAGTAGCAGCAGCAACAATGTTGTCGGAGGGAGTAGAACCTATTACAATTTTATTACCGGTGAAAGAAGAAGCGATCACGGAAGCGTTTTTCGTATTTCTGCTACTTTTCACAGAGAACGTGGAATTTCTGGAAAGAGCTGCGGCCGCTCTACCTCGCTGACTCGTCGACTTTTCCAAACTATTATTGTGACGGAGATGATGATGATGTTCCTGCTCAGCCAACGCTTCACTGGACATGGTTGAGTAGCCTTCATCCTTCCCAGTTCCAGAAGCTTTTGTAATTCCAATGGCACTGGGAACAACAACAACGGCAGCAGAGGAAGAACCCGGAGCAAGTTTTATTGGCTTCGTTGATGCAGCCACAGAAGAAGCAGCAACATTGTTACTGCCACTTCCGCTTTCAGGTAGATTTGCGACAGCAGAGGACGGAGAATTAGTTTTGTTACCCGTTTTGCTCCCACTACTAT
>JAQIXX010003338.1:0-20121 GCA_034700605.1 Willowsia nigromaculata | reverse complement strand
CACACATTTTCATACACAAGTCCTCACATTTTAAGCGGAAGTAAACCTGATTTCAGAGTTTTGTCGTCACGAACGTATACAGGGGCTGCGGAACCGTAGGGGATGTGGGGGACCAGTCCCCTACTGGAAAATTCAGGTGGGGGAAAATCGTATCTAGTCCCCTACTGGAATTTGGCCAAGAGAAAGAAATATTTTCAAAAAGTTGTTGTGTAAATATAAGTTTTACTTCTACATTGCACTCTTTCATTAAATTTCCCAGAATTTATCCAAATCTGAACATTTTTTTAGAACCTTGAATATTTCATGGGAACTTGCTGGTATTTCTCTAAGGCATACATTGCTAACCGTTTTGCAGTCACTCTTAAATTCCCGTTGTTGCACCCTTTTTTTACCATTTTGGGCTCTTTGGTCTGGTCTGAATCGTTGAAGTGAGGTGATAAGCCCGGTAAACAAGGGCGAGGACTCCATTGTTTTAAAAGATGTGTGAAAAAAGTTTCTTACTGGGACAGGCCCTTTAAGTTTGGTACGCGTAGCTCACACATAATATATGACTTTTGCTTCTTATTACCCTGTTTTGTTGTCGAAGCATTCATGTTTGTTAACAAAACAGAGCAGTTTGAAACAAAAGCCATATATTGTGTGTGAGGCGGGGTAAAATTGCTTAAAAGTATAAAATCAGTACCAAGCAAAAAAGTCAATTTGTTATCTAAGTTGTTTAAACAAATACTTTGCTAGAATCTGTGATTTAATGCACTAAAGTCGGGATTTTAGGGGCTTGAATATGCACGAAAATTACTCAAAACCTCTTTGTTCATCGACCAAGTTTCCTTCAAATGTTGTCATCCTCTGCTTCAAAATCACGAAAATAGCTTTAATTTTCAAGAATCAGTGATTTAAATCCCCAAAAGTACAGTTTTGCTTTGCAAACTTTAGTTATTTTTTTCATTTTACGGAAACAAAACCACGTTTGTTTTGCAGGAAGAGAACAGTTTCAATTTCAAACCCAAACTAAGGCATTTTGACACCCAAATAAGCCAAATGTTGAATAATTATGAAAAACCTCAAAATTTGGATTGGAACTTTTTGCCAAAATTGAGGGTAAAATATTAAATTCGCTTTTGAAAAACTGAACATTTTAACCCCCCCCCCCCCCATGTTAATGTATTGGTCCCCTACAAGTCAAAATGCGTTCCGCAGCCTCTGTGTAGATGCTCAAGATTTAGTAAGCAAGTAAAAGACCTTTGAAAGCTGGCGTCCCAACATTCTACTAATTTTGATAAATAGTATTAATGTTTGCATATAAATACCCTTTTTCAATAGCTGCAACAATTCTTCGGAATACTCCATCACACCATAGTGCAAAAGAACCTGAGGAACCCTGTAGTCAGCGAACATGGTTAAAGTTTCAATATCTTTGAAATTGCCAAGTCCCTTCCCCTCAAAACAAGCCCAAATATCCCCAATCAAAATCTGCACTCGCTTGTACAAGGCAACTGATGTCGAAAAAAATAAGAAGAGTTAGAACATACGCGGATATAATTGTCATATAAGAAAATAGTCGACTGGATTTAACTAACAAGATACATCTCTAACCTCGCTTCCCTTCAAAGTACGCTTCGTCCCGATATGAGGGAAAATCAGAAACTACCATATTCATTAGTTTCTGGGCGCTCTTTTCACAAGCTTTTATGCAATTTACAAATGACCCTTGATACTTTTCCAGCAAAACTCTGCTGGCTTCTTGCAAATTCTTGACGCGATCCTCTACGAGCGGAATTGGAGTGGATGTTTCGGACCGGAAAATCTTCAGAATGTCATTTGTTGAAAGTGAGCCATAAACTTTGGGGTCAGTTATATCCATTCCCTCATCCTACAAAATACATAGTTTTTTATGAAAGCCTGACAATTAGAGAGTGAGAGAACATTTGAATAGAGTTTGGACTTACAATTGCCCTGTTTACTCCTGCGCAAAGTGCGAAGTACCCTGTATGAATTTGGCCTTTGTAGGAAACCTCCCATTTTGGAACTTGAGCGGAGCTGTCGGCACCTAGTTCTGTCGGTACTCCAGACCAAAACGAGAAATTTAAAGTATCCACAAGAAATATCCAGTCAACAGCTTTATCACTCGATGAAGACGGATGTAAACCGCATTGGCCAAAGTTTCTGGGCGTCAGCTTTCCTGAACGAACAGCTTCAAATATCTGGAAATGGACACAGAATTATTATAAGGGTACAAAAATGTTAAAACACTAATTCATAATGCCTTTACTCTTATCTTGCTTGCGTATAAATATACCTCTGTCGCACATTTTTCCACTCCTGCGTCAATAACTTTGACATAATTAGCTTTGGAAGTAATATATTTGCCCGACTCATTTGGAGAAAGAACTACCTGCTCAGTACTATTTGCCATTATTTTAACAAATTGGCGAGAGAGACTTCGGATTTTGGCAATGTTTCTTAATGATTTTATGTACATGAACTTAGGAAAACCAATTAATCTGACAGAACAAATCAACTGGCTTCAATCGCAGTAAGATTCTTTCTTCAGCTCTTCAACAACTTGAGTTGAAGTCACGGAGAGAGAGATGATGAGATAGGCAATACATGCAAACATATCATGTATGTAAGTTTAGCTGCCTCTATCCCCGCTCTGGTTCTGCCTTCGTTTTTCTCTCTTGACCGGCTGGAGAGAAAAAAAAAGTGATGTCCAATGTCTGGAGTCTGTCTGGAGAGAAAGTTCTAAATGCACATGAAATATGGGAGCTGGGAAACATTCATTTGATGCCATTGTAGGAAAAATGTTGGCGTATGCATAATATAGTTTTAGTTGAGGTCACTGCAGAGTCTGCAGTACAGACAATCTCAGTTCATTAATTTTTTAATAATCATATTTGATTTGATGTGAGTTTGGAACAGAGGTCATGGATGCTAATTTGAAATCATAATAATTTGTCTTGAAAAGAAACTTTCCCGTTGCAGTCTTCTACACCTACAAAGTAGTTACTTTTTGTTTATCCAATCCATCCAAACATTTACAAACCGGTAATATTTTTTACTATCACTCATGCAGAAAAAAAAATATATTGCTTGTGTTGCACTACTCATTTTCAGTTATCTTAGTTTTTTATTCGGAATATACAAATGTTGAAGAATGTACTTATTGTATGATATTTCATGTTTTAAATACAAATTACCGTTGTTGATATAATGCTATAAGTTAAATTAGTACATTAAATGTTGATAACACGAGAAAGTTTTTGAATACGGTTGAGGAGGATGTCTCCCTGCTTAATTGTGGACTGGTACTGCCAATTTTTGTTATCAGGCCGAGTTGTTTCCACAATGCCTGAAATAAAAAACGCAAAAAAAAATCTATTATTTATTTGTGCCATAATAATATTCACCACATTTATTAAATATCAATCTCTTAACTCAGGATATAATGAAAATAGATAAAATCATACCTGTAACTTTGTCAATTTTACAATGTAATCGACCAGCTGCGATGAATCGATGGAGTTCCATGTCGATAAAATCCGTCGTAACCCCAAATGACCTGGACATGTAGTCTAACGTTAAGCTACTGTAAGATTCCAGCAATTGAGAGTACGCTTTAATCCTCATCTCTCGGACATAGTAGCGGTAATGGGGGGACAGCAAACGATCCTCTTTCAAAGCCTATTTTACGAAAAAAATATTAGACCAAATGGGATTTTCTTTGATGAAAAGAATCAGTAAAAACAATTTGGATTATTTTATGAGATTAGAGTTCCAAATAGTTACCGTTTCTATTTCGGCAAGTCTACGGAAAAAGTCGCCATACTTGCATTCATACAGAGACATCATGTATGTTTTCAACTCAGGCTGAGAATGAAGCACCTCTTGGATTTCGGCTCCCTTAATTACTTTCTCCTTGAGTTCATTACGAGGCAAAGCAAACATACTGACGATTACAGTATACCTGACAAAATCAACGTAGTCCATCAACTCATAAGAAGTGAAAGTTGAAATTGTTTCCAAAAAGAGATCGGCAGCGGTCTTGAAATCCCTGATGGCCATTGCGTACATACCCTAGATTGATTGTAAAAATTAGTTACAATATTTTCAATGCTCTTTATTAACGGAACGGATGTATTGGTCATTGGTGATAGTGGGTAATTTACCTGATACACTTTCAAACGGTTCCTTCTATCCCAGTCTCCTCCCTCTTCAATCAATGTTTTAGCCTTGTCAACATTACGAGTGATGGTATCATGGTCCATGTAAAACAGCCCAATCCGAATTTGATTGAAAACAATGTCCAGCCGTTGACCAAGAGAGACAGTTTTCTCGTAAGTCTTCCGAAACGCAGCAATCGCCTCCTCCTTGTTCCCGATACGGCAGAGGTACTCCGCCTTCTTCAGATTATTTTCTCGAACTTCCATCTCCGTCAAATTCTTCTCCGCGTCTTCAATGAATGCATCGAATTCCTTAATTTTGTCGGCATTCCTCTGCTTCATTGTGGCTAATACATCATCCGACAACTTCTTGAGAACTGGATTATTCACGTCCTTGATGAGCTCCTCATAAAACGGTGCCATGTTTTCTTTCTTGATAACCGCTATGAGATTATCGGCTATTTCCGAACGATTATACTTCGCTGACAGCTCGGGAAGCTGGAGAAGATGCTTCCATTGGGCCAGTTGGAGATCAGGGTTCTTCTCCAAGCCCTCTTCTTGAACTTCCAAAGGCATGATGAGGAAGATGAACTGTTAAAACTTCCGTTACGGCTCTGCAATCATTTAAAAATTTGATAAAAACCAAATTCAACGCAATTAACTCACTCAAAGTCAAACTAAATAGATCCCAAATCTTAAAAACGAATATTTAAATCAATATTGCTACGCTAAATTGCTAAATAAATCAAAGCTACGAATATTGAGACTAAATCATCAAAATACCCATAAAATAGCTTACCTGAAATTCTTTGATAACTGAAACAGGTAATCTTACAGGTCCTGTGATTAAATGCACCTCTAATTAAACTGGAAACCGAATGCCAAATTCACTAATCAGCAGCGAGAAAGATTGAGAATGAACGGAGATTCCACCACCAACGCGTAACGTCAAGTCCAAATCAGATGTCTTTGCTGAATCAACACAAACAATGCACTGAAACACAGACAAGCAATGACAAGCGGTTTGCCAAGTTTAAAAATCCCGGAGCTTGCCCATTGCCCCGCAAAATTGTATCGTGCATAGATTCGGCATACAAAAATTAGAGCGATGATGATTGTGCAGTTTATACAGAACGCAATGAGAAAGGAAAGCCAAGCAGCATAAACACCAGTCATCCGGCATGTCATTGTGATTGACTGCTTTGGAGCAAAAGCTTTTTTCAACTCTGGTCTCCTCAAACTAATCATAAGTTTAATTAAATCTCGGGTAAGTATAACTTGCAACTTTAATTAACAATTAAAATTTAATACGTTGAAGTGGTGAGATTTGTAAGATTCAAGTGGTTAATTAACTTAATGTTTAAGTGTCTGGATTTTTTCAGTGAATCGACTGGGTTTGTAACTTGGAAGTGAAAAGTTGGAAAGGGTTCAACTTGAAGTATTAGAATGGTAATAAGGAATATTATACATAATTGTAGTTTTAATTGCATGATTAAGCGAGTTGACAAATAAGTTTGTAAGGATTTTATGTTAACGCTGTTTTGTATGTCATTTCTTCAGTTTCGGAATCAGTATGATAGTGATGTCACTGTGTGGAGCCCTGCAGGTCGTCTTCACCAGGTGGAGTATGCCATGGAGGCAGTGAAGCAAGGGTCTGCAACTGTTGGAGTGAAGTCACAAACTCATGCTGTGGTGGTCGCTTTGAAACGGGCTGCGTCTGATCTGGCTGCACATCAAAAGAAAATTATTCCTGTGGATGAGCACATGGGTGTTTCTATTTCCGGTGGGTGTCCTGTCATTGGAAAACAGTTCCTATCTGTATCCATCTCTTAATATTACTGGAATCACTATTAATTTGGCATTTGTTCTTATAATTGTTCAGGTCTAACTGCTGATGCACGACTAATGGTGCGATGGATGCGAATGGAATGTTTGAACCACAAGTATGCGGATGATGTCGCGCTTCCAGTTGGTAGACTGATGTCAATGCTCGGAAATAAAATGCAGATGTCTACTCAGCGGTATGATCGACGTCCTTATGGTGTTGGTCTCTTGGTCGTGGGATATGACTCACAAGGACCTCATCTTTTCCAAACTTGCCCGTCTGCTAATTACTACGATTGCAAAGCTATGGCCATCGGAGCGAGGTCGCAGTCTGCTCGAACGTATTTGGAGAAACATTTAGATTCTTTCGGTCCTTGTAATTTGCAAGAGCTTGTTGCTCACGCTCTGCGTGCCTTGAGAGACACTCTACCTGCAGAAATGGAACTGAACAACAAGGTGGGTGGAGCAATCCAATTTGCATACTTACATTAATTACATGTAATTAATTGATTGGTATGATATGAAGCTTGATTCTTGATTTTTTTTTAGAATGTTAGCATTGGAGTTGTGGGAAAGAAAACAGAGTTTGCCGTGTACGATGATGACAATGTCGATGAGTTTCTTAATTTATTAGATCCATCTGAACGTCGTGGTAGGGGAGCTCCAACTACAGGTGCTGGTGCCGACGGAGACGATGCACCTCCTCCAGATGCTCCAGGAGGCGATGAAGCAGTGATGGCGGAACCGGCTACAGAAACAATGGAAACTGATTGAAGTTGTTCTCTAAGTCGGCGCAGTTCAACATGATTTTTCACTGTAATTCGGAGAAGTTTATACTAACTCTCAATATTTTTATTCATTAGGTGTAACGGTATCTACTTTGTTAAAAAATCAGAGGTTGAAGTTGAAGTAAAATTCTTAATGGTTATTATGTGAAATGTGTAATTATGTTTTGTCAATATGAAGGCATTGTTTCCGAACAGCTCTCGAGCTGTCTCATCTTGTCATAGCATTATAGCATTTTTCATAAATGTACGGCGCGAAGATGCTTTCTGTTGTGTATGAATGTGGCTCACATGATTCATGATGCCTTCTTGAGATTCTTGTTGTGTTGTGAGAACGAGAAGAGCACACATGAGTTTGTATTGAAAGCGTTTTTATAACAGGATCGGTCCTTCAACAACGCCAACATGAGATTAACGGCATCCTGGGTGCCAATCACTGTTTTTAGAAATCTTACGAAGCCCTCCATTCTTTCACTAACGCCATCAACTTCAATTAAAACGCGCCATTACAACAATAGCCGAGCTTCGCAGGAAGTTTCTTGTGCCTGTCAGGGTTCAAAATGGAGGAATAATTTACAAACGACTAATCTAAACTTGTGGAAGTTAGTCAATCAGTCCCACAGTGCTGCTGCTATTATACTTCAGCACAGAAGACAGTTTTCCAATACCATTCCAGCACTAACCACTACGACTTCACAACAGGAGTTCTCTTCGAATAATTCAGTTCCTGAAAATGACAAGAAGCCGCATCGCCGTACACTGGATCAGGTCGTTTATCACCTTCAGGCAGATCTTAGAAGGAGAAGTAGGGTTCATAGGGCAGATATGCACAACGCCATAGAACTAGTGGAGAAAGGTATGCATAAATTGATTGCAAATGCAATTAAATATTTAAGCTGAATCAAATTACCCCAGAAAATAAAGGTCGCTTATTCACTTGTTAGCCTCAAGAATGGAAGATTTTGGAACATTTCTACTAAACTGCTGTTGTGACATTCTTCCTGATTTGCAGCCTGCTTACCGTGTCAAGTTGGGGGAGAGGATTTGGGCTGTTATTCAGAAAGACCAAGATTACAGCAGCGGCCACTTTGAAGCAATGCTGAAGACTTTGGCAGTAAACGAAGATAATAGCTTGGACCCTTTTAAATTCTTGGAGGAAGCAAAATCCAGCGGAGTGAAAGCCACAGGTACAATGTATTACTTTGCCATGCTCACTGTCTGTCAACGAGGTGACCTTGAAGCAGCAGTTAAGATCTTGAGTATGATGAAGGATGACCTAGTACCTGTGAATGAACGCTTCTTTAATGCTTTGATGATTGGAAATCTTAGAGCAGGGTAAGCTGGCGTTATCAATATGATGGAAACCGCAAAAAGACTCTATCTATGATTTTAATGTATCGTTAACTAAAAACTTGCTTATTTTTTGCAGGGACTTAAAAGGAGCTACAGATTTGTTGGATATCATGAGAGCTAGTCAAATTACTCCAAGTATTTATACTTGGTTCACTTTGCTGCATGTTTACATTGAAACCGTTAGTTAAAACCTGATTTGGCCGTATTTTAGATGTGTTCACATGGTTCACAATTTGTTCGTTTAAAATAATTTATTATAATTTTACAGGAAAACCTTGAGGGATTGCAAAAGACACATGCAGAAATAATAGATTCCCAATTGACAGAAGACCAATTTTACGACTTGTTGAAAGCAGCAGGAAGACGAAACAAAGCAGACATTTTCCACTTGATTATCCGATGGGCAAAGGAATCACGGAAAATGCATTGGCCAAGCCTGATGAATCTGAGCGTTCAGTTGCTACATTTGGGACATCCGGACAATGCATTGAAGATAATTTTACAATTTGCAGAGATTTTGCGGATGAAGAAAGAACCCCTTGGAACATTTTTCATAAAAGAGGCTACAAATGCATTGACGAAGGATCCAGAAAAGTATATAACCGTAGTTTCATCTCTTCAACACGAAAACCGGAATCCATACGCTTTAAATACAGCGGCTGAATCTTGTTTAAAGCATAAAAAGTTCAATTTGGCGTTCCAAGTTATTAAAAACATGTTGTCTATGGATGTTTCCGTTCGGCCTCACTACTTTTTACCTGCTTTAATTGCGGAAATGGAAGATGGTGGAACTCTAGGAGGAATAAAAGTACTTAAAGAAATGAAGTCATTAGATGTTCTGCCTGATTGGGAAATGCTGATAGATTGGATCATTCCAATGCTTTTTCGTGAGGAAGGAAACTTGCTGGAAGTTCTTAAAATAGTTCAAGATTCAACTGGACTTTCTTACTCTTCTGATGGCCTTCTTAGTGCAGGTCTCATCGTCGCATTGCTCGAAAGAAAAATCGAGGAAGTAGCGAAAATTGGTAAGACACTCACTTTACATTCGTTATCTTGTGCTAATTATGGGATTGAAAGTATTGGAATGTCATACTCATTGCATTTTTGGAATGTTTCAGTTGAAAAATTGAAGGGAAAAGTGTTTTACCCTGAACGCGTAATGGAAAACCTGCACATGTACATTTGTGATATGGAAGAAAATGAAACCAAGGACTTGGGTGCTGTAATGAAGTATATCAAGTACGTTTCAGCTAATAAGCCAGTGCATGACCAGCGTGACCATATTGGAGCTTTCATTATAAGGTTGCTAGAAGTTGACCGACGTGAAGAAGCTGAGTTGTTGGTGGCTGACATAGTTAAATCACAAATAAAAGTTTCACAGTCAGCAGCAGAGACCTTGAAGGAAAAGCTAAAGTTGGAAGAAGAGATGGAGGTCGATGGAGACTTATTTCATGAACAATATTACAACAAAAGGCGAATAATTGATGTTAAAGAAATGGACCTGCCAGAACTGGAATCCCACAAAGTAGAGCTGGAATCTAAAGGCATGAATGCAAGAGGAACTAGTCGGAAGCTATTTATAAAATATTGTGCCAGTGAAAATATTGAGAAAGTGTTGGAACATAAAATCAGTTTTGAAAAAAATTTTGGGACTATTTCTCGTGGAATGAAGTCAGCTCTTATGGGAGCTTACGTACGGAATGGTGAACTTGAATCAGCATTAGAGTTATTCCAGGAGTTGACAGATGTTTCTGAAGACGTATCTGATGTGGTGATTGATGTCTACAAGATAATTGATTTGGCTACCTTAATGGTAAAGAAGGGGAGGGTGGAGGATGCCATTGAACTAATTCAGGAGAAATGTCCATCAAGAAGAGTCCAAAGACCAGAGAACATATCTAGGAATATTGTCAGGTTGTTGGAAGCTATTTCCAACTCAAATGCTGATTATGTTTACGATCTCACACAGCTATTCCTAAAACTGCGATTTATTAAGCCAACCAACCCCACTCTTGCGCCTTCCATCAAGGATTTGGTGAGGAGAAATAATTTGGAAGGTGCAGTTGAACGATTGGAACACTACAGCGAGAAATATAGGGTCAGCCCGTGTGTCCAGGAACTAACCTATTCGGTTTTAGATAAGCCTGAGTTACTTGAAAGGGTTATTAAATGTTCTACGTTTACGAAAGGTAAAGCCGTGGCAATGCGGTTACTGGCACTAGCTAGAGCAGATATGGGTGACATTGATGGTGCAGCGAAAGATTTTATAGTAAGTACTATCTTTTTAATTTTATTCGAAACAGAAAGGCTTAAAAAGCAACATGTCATTTAAAAAGTGAATTTTTCTCTGTCAATAGGAACTTGGAAATGACCTGAATTTTGATTCCATCGTGAGACAGTGTGAATATCTGAGCTCGAAAAACGAAATAGTAAAGTTATTAAACTTGATAAAATCACTCATTAAGACTGGTCGAAACTATGATTGCACGCAATTATATGACATAGCAGTTCAAGGATGTAGTAAGTTTAAGACATTTTTTTATTGAAACTAACGTACACAAATTCTTGATTCTGCATTCTGATGAATAAAATAATTTATATTAAATAAACATAATTCATAATTACTGATTTGCAGAACGCTCGGGTAATAAGGAAGGACTGAAAGAAATTTTCTCCGATATGGAAGAGCAAGATTTATATATCTCACCAAAATTAAAACAACTTCTAGTCAAAAGTGTTTAGTATTTTTATAATAAATGAAAAACGGAGAACGTCACTTGATAATATTTTACATTTGAATTAAAAAACGTTGATTATTCTTAGTGTCAGACATGATAAAAATCGTATAAATAACTTAATTAGATCGTCCTAAAACTGCATCATGTGGGCCATTCCAAACTGCGCTTTCCAACTCACTGTCAGCTTGATCCATCTGTATAGAAAAATCACTGTAAATGCCCTATTTTGATCAGACAATATGTCCTTACACATTTATGTCGATCGCTTACATCATTAATCTCTTCCTCCTCTAATGCGAGATCCATTTGATCGTAGGAGCCCCCAGCACCGTCATGAACGCCAGGTCTACTTCCCACTAAATCAATTCTGTTAAGTCCATCCCTTGCGTCTCGATTCGTTGGATCCAACCTGCACAACAGCACATTTGTAAATAGTAATTTTGGTACTTTTTTGTTGCAGGTAGACAGGCTATGTTTGTTAGTGTTTGAGTTAACTTACTTTAAAGCTAATTGAAAATGATCTGCAGCTTTGTCTTCGTCATTCTTCTTCATATACAACTGTGCTAGTCGTACATGTACTTGCGCTGGATTTACTCTGTGCTCGATTTGACTTTCCAGTAGTTCTATAGCTGCACTATAGTTGGTCTCCTGTTAAGTCGTTGACAAAACTTTTTTACAGGTTCGACTTTACTTTGTGTATGATTGTTAAAAAATACTTTTGATGTTCATTACTTACATGTTCGTATATATCAGTAAGCATAAATACAGCGGGCAAATATGAGTTATCGATGGTCAGGGCCTTTTCAAGGTACGACTTTGCTTTGGGCCATGTGAGAGGATCCTTAGACAGGGGGCTTGCACACATCTGCAAAAGTAAAAGAATTAATTGTGAGCAACATTTATTCAGGTAGATTTAAAATCGTTTTAAGACCGTGTGAAGAATGTAATATCATACCGTCAGAACTCTAGGAGTTTCTCCTAATTTTTTGCAGGCATGTGTCGCTATCGTAGATGCATCTCTAAATCTTTGCATGGAAATATAAGCGTCAACTAAACCCTTATGCGGTTCATAACGAAAGCCACACATTTGAGTAGCTTCTCTAAAAACTACACAAGCCTCCTGCTTATTCCCTAGGTCAAGAAGAATGTTTCCTTTGCAAATAAGGGCCTCCAAATTCCTAAATCCACTACATATTACTGCCTTTTGGGCAAAGTACAGGGCCCGGATACCTCTGTTAGTCAATTGCGCATAGTAGGCAAGAGCTAAAACGAAATTAATCTTAGATTAGATTTACTTTCATTACGATTGCGTAAAAATACGAAAATAGTGCAAGTATTTAAGTTTTAATCACTAACCAATCCACGGTTCACTTCTTGCTTCTCGGTAATCAAGTTCCGTCAGTCGTTGAATGAGTTTTTCTAGCTCACTTGTCCGTTTCTCTGACCAGTACAAAAACGCCAGGAGATCCATTCCTTTCATGTTGGCACTTTCGATGCTGCCAGCCTAAAAAAGAATAAAAAAACTGGCGTTATTGAATTGAAGTCAAAATTACACCATACCAAATCAAAACTTTAAACTGCAAAAGTACACTTACAGCTCGTAAGGGATTAATTGCTTCTTGATAGTTTCCTTGCATTGTGTAGGTCAATCCAATGGTCGTCAATAAATTAAAATTGTTATTCAATGAGTTTTTTTCCTGAAGGTACTGCATCATCTCAAGGGCCTGTGGGAAGTCTCTTGCGTATAAACTCTGATGTGCCTTTATCCAACGAAAAAACCAGTCCGAAAACGGCATTTTGTTTATTTTGTGCTGGAAAAATACTTGTAGGTCCGCTTCTCGTAGTCCTAAAGAAACTAGGCCCTCTACTGCATCCAGGGACATAGGTGCCTCCTAATTAAAGTTATCAATAGATCGATAATAATTATTTGCGTTCAATAAGTAAGCATCCATGATCTGATTCCGTCATAATTTTCTTATGTAATCTACTTACTCTCAAGACTTCCTTAAATGAAGTAATAGCTGCCCTTTCAGATCCATTTTGGACATACATTTTGGCCAACGCCATATTCGTTCTTGCAGTCCTTTGTTTTGCTGGAATGCTTTGTAACATATTTAGTGCATCTGTCGCTTTCTTCAGTTGAACGAGACACAAATGCAATTTATATTTTAAGTCTGGAAAACCAAAGAGAGAATATTTTAAAACACTACCTCAGTTATCAGTTCGAAAACGCAATTAAGACAAGACTATTTTACTTACCAATGCTACAGTCCTCCGGTAACTGTTCCTTCATTTGCTGACATTTACTCAGGTATTTATACATTTGCAGGGCCCGACGATAAAATGTTTCTGCCCTATTGTATTCCTGCATGTGGAAGGTGGAGTCCCCCATTAAAATGAGGACACGGACCTGCTGTGCTTCGGTCAGAACATCTTTCAATTTCTCAGTAAGGTTGAGGGCTATTTCTCCAAGATAAACGACACTGCTGTACAACTGCTCCTTGAAAAGATGATTTATGCTGTCGATATAGTAGGTCTTCGAAGGTTTAAAATACTCTGCCATGGGGCTGGTTAGCATCCCAGGATTTGATTGATTTAGCAGCGTCGAACACATTGTGGGATATGTGATGTGTGTATGTCAATTGTTTACTTATCTTATGCGTCCGTAATTTAACTATTATGTTTTTAATGTTTCAAATTGTAATTGTTTTTATTTTTAAGGTAGAGGAGCCCTTCGGATGAATACCTTGAGTAAAGATTTATGAGATCAAGACCTTGCACTTGTTATGGATGGTAGATTAGTAGAGATCAGATGTATTGTAAACAAGCTTAGCGAAAGGGTGGAAGATGCAAGAGCACGTAAAACTGTAAAAGTAAACAGGGCTCCTACAAGTTGGCCGACTCACCGCCTGAGAAGCCTACAACTTGGCCGACTTTCCGAATGAAAATCTACAAAATTACCGATAATCGGTGAGTCGGCCAAGTTGTAGGTTTTTCAGTCGGCCAAGTTATAGGACCCCTGTTAATGTGCCTCCCAGACCTAAACCTTCCAGAAAGTTACAAGATGACCGATTCGATTCAAGGGGGAATTGAGATAACTATGGAAATTAGCTATCGCGTATCTAAAAAGCACTATCGGTCATCTTGTAACTTTCTGGAAGGCTTAGGTCTGGGAGGCACATTACTTGTTTGTTTGTTTGCTTTTGCTTTCAAGTGCATATGCATGTACATTTTTCTGCTATACTTCAATTAATTTTTAATGACTGATATAAATCAACTATTTTGAGTAGTAATATTATGCGTGGTTGAACTGGTCTATAAATGCAAGTTTATATCGATGAAAATAGGACTACAGAAAAAACAAGCTAATAAGCATCATTATTTTCGAGCATATTACATTTTATTTATTTATACATCATAAAACAAACCTATCATAAATCATGATTATGATATTACAACAAATTGATTCATGTATTAATATTACATGAAAATAATCTATTTTCGGACAAACAAACGCATAAACATGTAATAAAAGAACCTAATCTCCTAGCATGGGGAAAACTTTTAACAAACATAATATTAAGCTTTCACTAATTGATTTTCTGTGGTTTTCGACTTCTTCTTTTTCTTCTTGGTCGACTCTTCTAATTCTAGCCGTTTTGTTGACAATCGCTCCGCTTCCCTTCGTCGCCTTCTTCTGCTATCCATCATTTTTCTGTAGAGCCGCTTGTGTTTATTTTTAATCATCATCACTCTAAGTCTCCATTGCTCCCGAGTCTCATCATTACGTTGCTTTAATTCATCCACAACTTCAGCTTCTCCCTTTGTCACTTTCATTTGCTTTTTCAATTCCTTCAGGCGTTTCTCATCCTCGTCCAAGCCGTCATCATTGTCATCTGATTCCTCGTTATCATCCTCATCTAAATCATCATCGTCTTCTAACATGTCATTGATATCTAAATCATCCTCAGCATCTTCTCCACCGCCAGCCTCTTCACCTTCTTCTTCGTTGGGATTTTCAAAAGCTTTCTCTGGAGCTATTATCCCTTTCTCCATATCCACGAATTTCCGTTTTTCTGGTGGCACATAATCACCTTCGCGTTCAGTATCAAATGGAGAGAGATGGGGAGGTAGAACAGCCCCAGGAAAGTATCTCTCGACAGGAAGCAAGGACCTGGCGTTTATTGAATCAAATATCCATTGCGGCTGAATGTAGTAACGAGTCAAATGCTGTTTCTCTTCTAGTTTTCTGTCTGTAATTTGATGGGTGATTGTTTCATCAGATTCGTCAAATGACGCTCCAGGAAATATAGTGCGATCCCATGATACTTGACCCCCAACAGCTCTTATCATGAAGCAGAGCGATTCTCTTGGAACCTCTCTGCTCAAGAAAAATTTCATCCCTCCGAATAAATTCTTCAGACGTTTCACCCTTTCTGTTTCGCGCTTCATTTCTTCCAACTTTGCGGCATCATCAGTAACTGGGAACTCATCCATTTCTGGAACTTGCTCCTCTACTGGGGCATCTGATGTTCTCAAAAGAGTCTGGTTCAGAGCAGCAACGCGTTCTGACACTAAGTCTTCTTCGTTGTCCCAGTGAAGCTGGTTTGTAGCATTCAATTCTTCAGTTGTTCCCCTTGGCGTAAGAAGTTTTGGAGGATAGCAAATGTTGAGTGAATGATACATTCGGAAGTTGATGAATCCAAGAAGAGTCGTGTAGAATTCCACAAAAGTGGCCATGATTCTAAAATCAACGTCGTCTGGAGACTGAGGTTGAAACCCAAAGTAATGAGGAATGATCCATGTGATTGTTTGTCCCTTGATTTCGGCTTGATAGTAGTAGCCCTTAATGGAGACAAACACTTTCCTCAGGGCTCGTGCTTCAATTACATAATGCAGAAATTCAACAGTTAGCCGACGACAAAGGGCAGACAGGCTACCAGGCACAAATCTCAGACTGGGAAATGTCGAAAAGAGGAAGGTCAGAGTTAAACAGTCATCCAAATCTCGGATTGCGTCAATGAATGTTGGGTAGCGTTCCTTTACGATGTGATCCAATTTGTAAGTTGGCTTAACCAGTCGCTTCAGAGTCTCAAAGTCTCTGAGTGCCTTTGCCTTTCCTCTCCTTCGAATAAACACTTTATGCTCACGTAGTTTCCAGACAATCGGTTCATGGAGAAGAAACTGAATATCTTTCTTCAAATACAGTGTCTTCTTATCAGTAGCTCCTTTCTGAGCACGTTTTCGGTTCTTGGGCTCCCTGGGATAAATTCCTTTCAAGATGCACAGCTTTCTGAACTGCTTCAAGCTTAGCTGGAGTTTCCTCAAGGCCATTTTCCTGGTCATATACATGGAAGCCTCCCCCGACTCATACTGCAATTCAACAACAATAATATTTTCAATCAACATCAAGCACCAAAATGATAGCATGCATGCTAAATGTAAAAAAAGTGACATCATCATCTGAAAACATAATTTCAGCACAGAGCAATCATTTTAATTCTATACCTTTTTCTTCATCTTCCCCATCTTGAAAGATTTCACGCGTACTACTGACAAGTGCTAATCGGTAGCCACAGGTGACAGAAGGGGTTCCCAATTTAAATGCAAGAATTTAGATATAAGTTGGTATTGACAACTAGATGCTAGAGATCTCCACTTCACTTCCACATTCAGTTAATTGTCCTCACTCAAGTGCTTACAGTTCCATTTATAACTTCACAAGTGTGCCCCCATAATCTGTAAAAAAAATCAATGGGATGGGATTCGTCAATTTTTTGTTCTATCACTATTGCATGAAAAGTATTTAAAATAAGCTATGAGAAAATTAATGATTACGTTACTGACCTGATGACAGAGTGCGGTAACGACCCTTGGAAATTAACTCAATAATTTCAAACTGAATTAACAAACACAAAACGGAGTGATTATTTAATGCAATGCAGATTGCAGTGTTTGCCAAGCAGAAGTATATTCAAACAGAATGCAGCAAATGCATTCCCGTTTTCCCATGTGCTTGTCCATGTTCAACTTTTGATGTTTTCTTGGCGCTGCCATTCTTTACTCAATGCGTAAGTTGGGCTGCATGCTTCCCTTTGCGTGATTTGGAATGCGCTTCACATCACGCACAGTGATGTAGTAACAAAGACATTTTCTTATTGATTGATCTACTCTCGCCTCGCTTATGATGTGAAAGATTACCTGTTCGTGTATGATAATGTTCGAAAAAGACCAAAATGATGATATATTATGATGCGGTGATTATTCAAGTTGACAATTTTGAATTTTATTGTTGAATCATGCTACTTTATTAAGTTTGTCGAATCACCTTAGGCTTAATGTGAGTATTGCAACTTACAAGTTTCAGGAAACCTCTGTTTCCTGTGTTTGGATTGGGGCATGTTGAAACACTGATTATTGGGTAAGAACAAGAAGTACAAAACGAATTGGAATTAATTGTAAAAACAGATAGGAGTTTATTTTATTAATAATTTGTTCTGAAAATGATTGAATTTATATGTATGAATTACATAATTTGCTTCAGTTTAATAGTAATAATTAACACCAATTGATTTGGTAATATATTTTATCGTCAAGAAACATTGACCTTCTTCATATCTACTTCCGTCGGTTCTTCCACCTCTTTCTCTGTTCACTTACTCCTCTACTTGCATCTCATGTCTTAATTTCTTCAGTCCCTCCAATGCTCCCGGATACGTTGGACACAATTTGATAGCTTCCCTGAAGCATTGCTCCGCGTCTCGAACCAACTTCTGCCTCAAATAACAATCCGCCAGCTTACAATACACACTCGGCATAGTTTTGCTCTGGAACTGAATCGCCCTTTCGTACCACCGAATAGCCGCGTCTAGCTCATCCTCCTCGTGATAGATTTCCGCCAAACTGGAAAATACATCAGGGTCGTTTGGATTTATATCCATTGCACGATGATAGGAAGTCCGTGCATTGTCCAACAGTCTCGCACTTTTAAAAGCATGGGCGAGGTTCACATGTGCATCAAATAGGTCTGGCTGGTAAATTGTCGCCTTTTCCAAACAATGAAGGGCTAGCCATAACTGTCTCTCTTCTATATACAATGTTCCCAGATTACACCATGCCTGACCAACCTCGGGGTTGTGATGATGGTAAACCACAGTAAGAAAGCAATCACAGGCGTCTGAAGCTCTTCCCATGGATCTATAAACCTTGCCCAGTTCAATCCTCAATTGGTGCAGGCCTGGATTCAAGGTGAGGGCACTTCTGTAAGCAGATATGGCGTCATCCTTGTCACCAAGTTCTTCGAAAACTCTCCCCATGTTGATGTAACACTCCACAAAGTTTGGGTTGAGATAAAGAGCATGTCGGTAGTTTCGAAGGGCATCACTCAGCATCCCCCTCTCTTTGAATAGATTGGCGAGGTTGAAAAAACCTTCTGTAAGATCAGGATTTTGAATCGGTGACGTAAGTGCGAGTCTGGAGAAAAAATGGCATTGTTCCAACTTGCCATTCTGAAGATGAATAGTGGAAAGAAGCAAAATGGCTTGAGCGTTGGAGGGATCTAGGGAATAAGCTCGCACGCAGTAACACTCTGCAGAAACCAAGTCTCCAGCTTGATTTGCTTGATTGGCAAGTTGTAACAAGTCTTGAATAGGGTTGTAGTTGACTTGAATGGGGAAATGGGGTATTAATAATAGGAGTTGAGCTGCGGGGGGAAAGGGTGGCTGAAAATATACGGGAGCAGGTCCTGGAAGTACTGCTTGAGCAAGCGGTTGGGGTAGTTGTCTGTGATATGCTTCTGGAATCATGGGTCTTTGCTGCTGTCGATCCTCCTCTGCAGCTTGATTTCTCTCCATTTCAAAGTTGAAATGTTGGGACGGTTAATGATATAATCTGTAATTAAGATGAACAGTTCGAAGAACCTCATGATTATAATGCAAATTTATCCAGATCGATAATCTACACTTGTCTAAAGTAAATCAAGTCTGTTTTATTTTCTTACAGTATATTGCTTGGCTATAAAAAAAACTTTGGGGTTAACTTTGAAATTTCCGATTTCTAATTTCCGTGCGAATTTCGTTCAAGCCTTCTTAACGGAAATGGTCTTAAATGGTGGAATTCCTTTAGATTTCAATTTCTCAAGATATGCGAATAAAATAGAAAAAGCAGTAACAAGTAAAAGCAAAAAATATTATGCAACTATTTATAAATTCATGACATTAAAATATTTAACAGTTAAATCTTTAACTTACATGTAATTAATACGAATTATCAACGAAACAGTACCGACCTATGAGCTTATCTTTCGATATTTATTCAGGTTAATAATAAGTTTTGATGCCTTTTGCTGATTACAATTTATTTGCAATCCAGAAAATAAATTCTTTCTGTAATTTATCGCAGAATTCTGTCCAAATGAATTTGATACAACAAAAGAGGAGAAGACATTTTATGGATTCTATGCATATTGAAAGCTTCTATTGTTTGAAGTATGATAAGATTGACTTATATAAGCATGACATCAGAGACATAGAGTTGTATTAAGTGGGAATTTTGACTACTGGTGATACGCAATTTTATGCAAAGTTGAAAGTAACTCACTCGGATATTTATTCTAATGATGAACTAGACTAATTACCTATGTTGATGTTCAATATATGCATCTATGCTTCAGCTTTCTCCCATTCCAGTGCAGTGTTCAAGTCATGAATCATAAACTAAGCGTCGGTTTATGAACTAAACCAAAATATTTCTTTTGCATATGTAATGTAATGTGTCATGAGTATGCATTGCATGTACTATAATGGCCATTGAGTATTGAGTTTATTTTACGTGCTGAAAATATCAACTAAAGATGGTCTCCCATTTTCAACAACTTATTATTTATCGGCAGGTTCAGTTGAGTACTTTCGTAGATAATTAAATTCTTTCTTTGCTTTTATTCATCTTCGAGTCATTTTTTCCGGTAACAAGAGAACATCAGTGTGAGAAAACAAAATTCAATAGAACTTTCGGACATCTGCTGAAAAGAAACATGAAACGTCTCCTCAGTTTGCTCTGCCGACTTGCTGTTGACTTCCTTCAAAAAGGGAGGTTCTATTTTGAGTTCGTGACTTTTGCTATCGTGCATAAAAAAAGTTATGACAGCCTTATGCATTTTTCCGGACATGGAATTTCTTGCATTTGTCCCTGACTCGCAGATTTTCATCCCTGAAATCTACTAACCAAAAAATCCCTGAAAATACTATTTTGCCCAAAATATCC